>JAVSBT010300965.1:0-11934 GCA_033118115.1 Pharyngocirrus eroticus | reverse complement strand
AGAGATATATTCTCATTTCAACTTGAGTTGATTCTGAATTCTAATTTCAACAAAGTGCAATAACAAAATATTGAAATATAAACTCATACCTTTTATTTTCATACCTAAGATTACAAATGGAATTCCCTGCACTGTATGCAAACTTACTAAAGCTTTGCTTAACATAAACTCGAATTCACAATTTCAAGATTCAGTAGTGACACTCATAAAAAGATAGTGATGTATTTGTGTTATAAGTGACATCTAGTGGTAAAATGTAGTAAACACTAAATTAAGTGTTACTAATACATCACCAATCAGTGTTGCTTTTTTCACTTATAGTGTATATTTGTGGAAAATATGATAAAAATATAGAAATGATTTGGCACCACTAAATCTAGTGTTTACTCTATTTTACCACTAAATATCACATCCTCAAACAATACAGTAAACAACACTTCTAATGTGTACAGCTATTATCCGTTATACTTTTATGTATTTTAAAATGATAGTCATTGACAACTATGTTGCGTATTTGTTATCACAGTTTTTCATTATCTACATTATATTTACCAAAAACTTTGGGATACACTCTAACAAATTTGTTTATAAAAGAAAAGTTCAGTGACTTTGTTTTGAACAAATTTGACAATTACAATTCTGCAAAATTCTCTATATATCCCAAATCAGAGAGTGTAATACTTTTAAATATCTGATTATGACATCCATGATACACCTTGTTAGAAAAAAACAGTGATATATAATGTGGTTGGGGGTAAAACTGCATCAACACTAGTAAGGAAACATAGCAACACTCTAATGGGACATCATAGAAATAAGTGTTTTGTTATTTATCACTAAATATCTCTAACAACACTATATATCACTAGTTTTTCTAACACTGTATTTTACATTTTAAAATATCTTATTACAGTACATCATTATACAGCAAACAATAATATAATGTTATCACCATGCATGCTACGCGTACCAGTATACCATCTTTGAAACACCATAACATAACATAAAATAACACAACAATGACTGTTATGATATAGTGATTCATCACATGCATATTCAAATCTACCCACACTCTGGGGTTCTTTCACTAATCTGATGAGGAACTTTTATGGTACAGCTCCAGCCTTATAAATACATTGAAATAATATATTTTATCACAGTCACATTGATTACATAATACAATTCATGGTTTTCATAACAAATTGATACTTTTACATGTTTCAAATGACTCATTAATTCATTCATTTTTTCATTCATCCATTCATTCATTCATCCATTCATTCATTCATTCATCCATCCATTCATTCATTCATTCATTCATAGCAAAGGTGTACTCAAGAACTATGTCAAATGCTCCAATACTAACTCCTGTATCAGCAAGGAGCTTACAATCCAAAACATTTCATATGACAATATATGAATACAACAAAATATAATACAATTTTATCACCATGCATGTTACACATACCAGTAAACATTCTTGAAACCCTTGAAATAACAATGTTATGATTTAGGGTTTCATCACATGCATATTCAAATCTACCCACACACTGGGGTTCTTTCACTTATCTTATCCTTTTGTAAATACATTGAAATTATATATTTGATCACAGTCACATTTACGTAATAACCTAAATCTAAGCTTTGTTTAACACATCAACAAATTTGTGTTTAATTTGAAACCACTTCTTCAAATTTCATAACCAACTATTGCTTTCACCTTGGTCTGATATTTTGTTTGAAGTAAGGTCATCAATCTGTGCATATTGTTTTAACAAATGTATTACTTAAAAAATGTTGATGAAATTTTTTGAAATTTTAATTCAAAGCTTTGGACACACATCAATTTTAGTTAGTAAAACCTATCAAAAGATATCTTGATCACTTATCGTACCATTGAACTATATGATATCTTTGATATCAATTTTCAGTTGTACATTCAGTGATAACAATATAAAGTGTATCTCATATTTTGAAATGTAATTTGGTCAACATTATTCAAGTTATTTTTTCATCATTGCATTCCTTGTGTTTCACCGGTTTTATCAATTTTTACGGAATATTCACCTCAGCCAATGAAGTTAAATCTTTGTTCATTGGCATCTTTTTTCATGGCTTCACAATACAATCTCAGTTCAGATTTCATGTTTCGTATTTCTACTACCAGGGGGCAGTGCTTGTATTCCCTATCTCTTGGAGTCTTCAACATTGAATGTATGAACATTCCACTTCTTTAGTCTAGGAATCCATTTTCTGTTTTTTCGTGAGCTCTGTCTGCTGCTGGTGCCCTGGCCTTTTTCTGGTCTCCATGTAAGAAACTTCCATCGGGTCTGAAGTTCCATGTCTTTTTCTTTCAGTTTCAAGCTGAAGTAGAAACAAACCATCACAAATATCAAAATGTAATCAATCTATGATGATGAATTAGCTAGAATTCAACTGAAATAAGTGCTTTTGAAAGTGTCTATTTCTAAGATTTCCATGGCTCTTTGCAAGAAAAATAATGTAAATCTGTTTGTCTCTGTTTACTATTAAAGTTGTCTCTGTCATGTATATAACTCTGTTTGATGAAGGGTATCTTCCAGGTGCATTGCATTATAAAAGGTTAGCCATCATGTACCTGAAGATTCTAAAAACCAAGTTGGATTTTAGAATCTTCATAACTTTATCTTTAAAAACCTCATGGCAGTTGAAAGGAATACAAATCTTGTAAATTTTGATAAAATCATAAATATACAGTATTAAATTTGTTTCAAAGCTTTCAGTACCTTTTAGTGACCCTTCAACAACGTGTGATTGTTCAGTTTCTATGAGTGCTAAAAAGAATCCTATGAAAGAATGTTCGGGCCTTTTTGATAAGATGTCCAGAAGTGATTCAATCTTCTCATCTTGGATGGGCTGAGACTGGAAATAGAAGGATAGAGCATAATCAACTCAATAAAAACAAGTAATAATATCTTTATTGATATATCTTTTGGGTATAAATGATAGATTGTTCTTTGTAAATTATCAGTGTTCTGATGATGACTATGAAATATAGTTAAAATATTTTAAAGTTTAAATTAAAGGGCCTTAAAATTAATTAATTTATGAGCATTTAATAATAGCACCAAGTATGTACATTTGTATTGTATGTTTATTTTTAAAATATTTTTGGAGCTGCTTAAAGAAACAAAAATAGACACTTTTTTTTTATTTAAAAAAAAATTCTAAACCATGTTTGTCTATTATAACAGGCAATTTTTTTTTGATGAAACCATAAACATACAATTCTACAAATTTATCGCTATGATATGTTGTAAATGTGTCATCATCTTTGTTCTTTTATATCTCCAAGAAGCTGACATTGGCAAAAAAAGTATCCAATGAAGGGGGGGGGGTCCAAATTAGTTTTCAAAATTAAAGCTAATCTGCTACTCTCAGTACAATGATCGTAAATTGGATGTTTTTGTAGAAAATGCATATTTCATGTTTGGTAGATAATAAAGCGATTTAAAGAGGAGACTATAGTAAGAACTAATTAGTAGCCCTAACCACTTACTTCAATGATTCGTTTCTGTCTCATTGTGATCACATCTCTGCCCTCGGATACCAAGGATGTAATCAGACCATCAGTCTCAATATTGTCAACAAAGAATTTTCTTTTATGAAGCAAGAAGTCATCTCTTTTTTCCTTAGAATTGAATCTTTGCCTGTAATAAAAAAAAAATAAGAACAAGGATTGCGAGACTCAGAATTATCATTTTTTTAAACTAAGAGTTCTTTGTCATAGCTATAAAATATTCACAGACCCATGCTATTGCCTAGCATTGACTGGCACATGTTCAGAAGGTTGTGCTTTTAAAAGACCATTATAAATAATTGAAAAAAATGTGTGTTTCGTTATTGTTTCAAATTCCTTTCATCTTGCATAATCATACTTACAGGTCACATCTATGCTTCTGAGTAATTCTCCTCAGCTCTTCTGCAAATGAAGAAAGATAAGTTTGAATAATTGTATTTACCAATGCTTAATGTTTGACACATATTCATTGCACTTTGTTTAATCATAATCCATACATGTTTGTTCAAGGTGAGGGCTTGCATAACTAGGAAAATAATATTTGAAAAAGCCTACAGCTTCAAAGTAAATAAAATGGTTACAAATTTAATAAGTGTCATTGTATTTATTATGCAATATTTCGCCAAAGTGGCATCATCATTTTCAGTAACCTTTAGTTTTATGATTTTCTTATGATACTCATTTGTATCTTGTTTTATTCCAAAGTATATTTGTCCACTTATTTCATATTTATCATCTATAACTCATTTTCATTTTATGTACTATCCATTTTGTATTCAATTTGTTGTATTATATCGTTAAACACCTATTGTCATATTCATAACTTTTCCCCACATTCCTTTGCAAATATTTCAAAGTGTATTTATCCACTTATTTTCATCTTATTATAAGGTCACTGTCAATCATATGGATGTGAAATAAAAGTCAATATGCATATGCATATACCCATTCATTACTTATCAATGATAACCCTCATATTTCTAGTATTCTGTAGTCAAATATATTAGATAATATATACTTGCCCATATTGGATTTATATGTGACCGAAGATGTTTCTTTTGGTTCAACATCTTCATCTTCCGTTTCTCTTTGCGGCTGGGTTTCATCTTGGCTTCCTGTTCGCAAATCTTGATTGTCCCTTTGTCCTAAAAAAAAAACCCAGTTCCAGTCATTTTAGATAAGTTGGCAAAGATCACATTAAAGTATGTTACAATATGCATAGAGTAGTAAAATTAAATAGTCCTCTAAGATCTGAAGATAGCAAGTAAAAAACTATTGTCTCTGCACAATGAAAATGACTTTTTTTGCACTGTTAAAATCATACCATATTAAAATATATCTACTAATGGTTATGTTCATCTATAGGGGGACTCGGATAACCTCCTTTGAAGGTTGACTCACTCTGAAACATGCTACACGTTTTCAAGATGTGCACAGCATGAAAATACTAGTAGCAATTTGTGAGGAAGATCTTGATTTTTGTGTTTAATCTGAGTTGCACAATCTATTTTGACTTTTTGAACAATGTAGTAGCTCATATATGTAACAACGTTAAGTAAACAAATATTGCTATAGGAGTGATTAAATACCATTTCCATATTTTATTTTCTTCCACTCATCTTCATAAATGTCAAGTTGCCTTTGCTGGGCTGATGAACATTGATCTGAAATGACATCAAACCATACTGGTAAATCAGATGTATATGATATAAAAAAGTGAACTCAATTAATTTTCGAGGAAGGTTAAATTAAGCACCGAGAATAAAAATCTTCCTTGCTTGGTTGTGCATTTGATTTTGTTAATGTCATATTAAAGCATCTTTTGGATTTTTCCAGACAATGGTTATGAAATTAATTATTTCTAATTCAAAAAATATTTTCCAAGACACGAATAGTTTATGTTTAAGATATTATTTATTAGTTGAAAATGTTAACTTAAAAGCCAGCTTAAGTGACTCACCACTGGTAACTGGTCTGGCTACTGCAGCAGGGATTTCTATCTCCTTGCAGGGTACTATCTTCACATTTCTAGGACAAAGGGACTCAAAGAATTCTTCTGGGATGACCTCACAAGGGGTGATATTATTTTGGATACAGTGTGGGCACATCATTTCTGCAGCGTAACAAATACCAGGCCATTGATCTTGGATGTACATGAAAATTGTTTTAAAGAGTGGAAATACAACATCCCATACATCTAGAATATTGTTTCCTTTTGAGTGAAGTTGTATTTCATTGCATATTCTCATCGGATAATTTTTCTCTGTGGTAATATCTGCTGGAGTTTCATGTGAACAGGTGCTCTCTCTCGTGATAGCCTCAAGAAGAAAACTGACCTTGTTTACTTTACAGTAGAGACCGTCTCTCCAAATGTACACCTCAGGACTATGTGAGGCAGCTTTACCAGCACTTAGGACAACCATCCTTTCAAAGAACGTTTCTGGAATGTCTCCACTGAATTTGAACATGACTGTGACATCGTATTCCATTTCACCATGATGTGTTTCCCATTTCTCCTTTACTTCCGGTGGTTGGTTTTCCTTTAAGAACCATGGCATTAACAGGCTAGGCTTGTTAATATTTCTCTTTGGTTCAAATAAATAGCAGATATTAAATTGAACGAGTAACTCTTTCACAATATCCACTGATAACGTTTTTATTCCTTTTGATATCAACAGTCTTTCCAGTAACCTTTCTGTCATTTTTCCACATCTTTTCCAAGTGTCAACATCATGTTGAAATGATGATGTTGATTCATACAATCCCTTGACACTTGAAATATGCCTCTGGAAGTCATAGTGGAATATTGCTTTGAGAACATCTATAAGTCTTTGGATATTTGGAAAAAATACATCATTAAGAATGTATGAATGACTATACCACAGTACCTCTCCACAGTAATGCAGGTGACTAAGAATGTTCGTAAACTGTCGCCATTCAAAGCTTGTTTTATCTATGACATCATTCTGAGTTTGGATGTCCTGGTAAAGTTCTTCCACATCAACACTGGCATGTTCTGTTTCCTTGCAATATTTCTGGAGGGTTTTCATAGTATCTTGCCAAGATTCTGGTATTTGTTTACAAGAGGATTTCCCAATATGACACAAGGACTCCTGGAGTTTCTTCAATCCTTGCCCGGTGTTGCAGCTTAGGGAGTGAAAATGAAATTTCACCCTCTTGGCATCAAATAGAAGTTTCTTTAATCTTGACAATTTCAAGTTGGAATCCTTATCAGCTTGTACACTTCTGTGGTTATCATCTGCGGAGAAGTGTTCTTCTTGGCCTTGTTGAGGATGAGTTTTCTTTTTGAGATCCTTTATTTTAAGTTCAATGCTCTTTAAGAATTTTTCTTTCCTAGCATTCACCTGACGCTCTACAATCTTTTGCTTGCATGTGATTTCCCCAGCCTGCTTAATTTCATCTATTCTTGTACCAACAAAAAATACATTTGATGTGTCTGGACAACTGGCAAGTAGTCTGTCTAACCAAAATCCTATGCATTTCTGAAAATCTGTTTCTTTGTACTTGGCCGAGTCATACAGGATAAGATTGGTTGACTTTTCAGTTTGAAAGATATGATAAATGATCTTGTAAATATTATGACCACCAAAGTCATTGATTTGAAATTCAACGTTTTCTTCAGGTTTCCAATGCATAGTTTGAAGTACTTGTGTTCGGTTTGCTTCTTGTTCTACATACCCTGACATATCTACACTGAGGCATTTGGCGAGACTTGTTTTTCCAGACGTTGTCTCCCCGATGAGATTGATCTTTTCCCTGCTAGCTTTTAGAATAGCATCCCTTCTGTAATCTTTGTAGAACTGTGCTATGGCTTGCACTCCCCCAAGATAGATGAAAAATGGTGGGTATTCAACATTAGGTAAGTCCACATTGAAACTGTCAATGTGAGGCATGTTTTCAAATATATCAGGAATCAGATTGATACGATTTGAAGTAGCAGTAAAAGTTCTTAATTCCGTAAGAAGTTTCAAGGAGAGGGGAACAGAGGAAAGTCTGTTACTATTGATTGAAATACTTCTAAGGGTTTGCAAACATCCGATTTCATTTGGCAGCAAAAGAATTCTGTTGTTATTCATGTGAAGTTCCTCCAGTGACTTCATCTCTTTAATTGAAGGTGGAAGTTCCTTGATTTTATTTCCCTCCAAATATAAAGATTTGAGAGATTTCATCTGTACCAATACTTGAGGAAAGGCTGACAGGTTGTTTCGTTGTATTGAGAGTAGTTCTAGATAATTCATATCCTTCATTGAGTCTGGGAGGTCTTCTATGGCATTATCTTCTACCCAAAGTCTTTTTAACTTCTGACAATGTGACATTTCACCTGGAATGACTGAAATTCCAGTGTTATGCAAGTCAAGTTTCTCTAGTGACTTCATCTCTTTGATTGAAGATGGAATTTCTTTGATATTATTTTCCCCCAAATACAAATATCTCAATGATCTCATCTGTACCAATACTTGAGGAAAGGCTGACAGTTTGTTTCGTATTATTGCGAGTTTGTCTAGTTCCATCATATCCTTCATTGCATCTGGGAGGTCCTCTATGCCATTATCTTCTGCTGTGAGTTTTTTTAACTTGTGACATTGTGACATTTCATCTGGAATGACTGAAATTCCTGTGTTGTTCAAGTCAAGTTCCTCTAATGACTCCATTTCTTTGATTGAAGGTGGTACGTCTTTGATCTTATTTCCCCCCAAACTCAAATATTTGAGTGATTTCATCTGCACCAAGACCTGAGGAAAGGCTGACAGTTTGTTTCGTTTTAAGTAAATTTCTTCTAGTTGAATCATATCTATCATTGATTCTGGAAGGTCTTCTATGGCATTATCATCAACCCAAAGTCTTTTTAACTTTGTACACTGTGACATTTCATCTGGAATGAATGAAATTCCTGTATTATCCAAGTCAAGGAATTCAAGTGACTTCATCTCCCTAATTGAAGTTGGAATTTCTTTGATTTTATTTCCCTTCAAATATAAAGATTTGAGTGATTCCATCTGTACCAATACTTGAGGAAAGGCTGAAAGATTGTTTTGACTTAATGACAGTAGTTCTAGATTAGTCATATCCTTCATTGAATCTGGGAGGTCTTCTATAGCGTTATCTTCGACAAAAAGTTCTTTTAACGTGTGACAATGTGACATTTCACCTGGAATGGCTGATATACCGGTGTTATTCAAGTCAAGTTTCTCTAGTGACTTCATCTCCTTAGATAAAGGTGGAATCTTTTTGATTTTATTCCCCCTCAAATATAAAGATTTGAGTGATTTCATCTCTACCAATACTTGAGGAAAGGCTGATAGTTTGTTTTGACTTATCAAAAGTAGTTCTAGATCCATCATATCCTTCATTGAGTCTGGGAGGTCTTCTATGGCATTATCTTGTACCCACAGTTTCCTTAACATCTGGCAATGTGATATTTCATCTGGAATGACTGAAATTCCTGTGTTACTCAAGTCAAGTTCCTCCAGTGACTTCATCTCTTTAATTGAAGGTGGAATTTCTGTGATTTCATTCCCTGCCAAGTTTAAAGATTTTAGACATTTCATCTGTACCAATACTTCAGGAAAGGCTGAAAGTTTGTTTTTACCTAATGAGAGTTTTTCTAAAGCAATCATATCCTTAATTGAGTCTGGGAGGTCTTTTATGGCATTATCTTCTACAGATAGTTCCTTTAACTCTGTGCAATGTGATATTTGATCCGGAATGACTAAAATTCCTGTGTTTTTCAAGTCAAGATATACGAGTGACTTCATCTCCTTAATTGCAGGTGGAATTTTCTTGATCTTATTTCCTTCCACAGATAAATAAGTCAACCCTTTCATCTGTACCAATACGTGAGGAAAGGCTGACAGTATGTTACGTTTAACTGAAAGTTCTTTTAAATCAATCATATCCTTCATTGCATCTGGGAGGTCCTCTATGCCATTATCTTCTACCCTGAGTTTCTTTAACTTGTGACATTGTGATATTTCATCTGGAATGACTGAAATTCCTGTGTTGTTTAAGTCAAGTTCCTCTAATGACTTCATCTCTTTGATTGAAGGTGGAACGTCTTTGATCTTATTTCCCTCCAAACTCAAATAATAGAGTGATTTCATCTGTACCAATACTTGAGGAAAGGCTGACAGTTTGTTTCCTTTTATTGAGAGGGTTTCTAAATCAATAATGTCCTTCATTGAGTCTGGGAGGTATTCTATGGCATTATCTTCTACAGATAGTTCCTTCAACTTTGTACACTGTGACATTTCATCTGGAATGAACGAAATTCCTGTGTTTTTCAAGTCAAGTTCCTCCAGTGACTCCATCCTTTGAATTGAAGGCGGAATTTTCTTAATCTCATTTCCCTCCAAATATAAAATTTTCAGTGATTTCATCTGTACCAATACTTGAGGAAAGGCTGACAGTTTGTTTTGTCTTATTGCGAGAAGGTCTAGTTTATGCATATCCTTCATTGAGTCTGGGAGGTCTTCTATAGCGTTATCTTCTACCCGCAGTATTCTTAACTCGTGACAATGTGATATTTGATCTGGAATGACCGAAATTTCATTGTAATCCAAGTCAAGTTCCTCCAGTGACTTCATCTCTTTTATTGAAGGTGGAATTATTTTGATCTTATTTCCCATCAAATGTAAAAAAATCAGCGATTTCATCTTTACCAATACTTGAGGAAAGGCTGACAGTTTGTTATGTCTTACTGAGAGTTCTTCAAGCTTAGCCATATCCTTCATTGAGTCTGGGAGGTCTTCTATGGCATTATCTTCTACCCACAGTTCCTTCAACCTTTGACAATGTGATATTTCATCTGGAAGGGCTGAAATCCCTGTGTTTTTCAAGTCAAGTACCTCCAGACTCTTTAATACCATGATATTTCTTAGATTTCTCAGACAGTTATTGTTCAGTATTAACATTTTTAACTGTGGTAAATTCCCTTCCTGAAATGGAATCGAAACCAGACTATTGTCGCTAAGATCTAATACTTTCAACTTTTGCAATTTATCAAAACTATTTTGTGGAATTGATTCCATATGGCACGAGGTTATTTGTAAACTTTCAAGATTTTCTAGTGTAAAAATTGAGTTTGAAAGTTGAGTATTTTGCAAGCCTTCTAGATGGAGATGTTTAAGTTGTTTCAGTCTTGCTATTGGTTCTATTGAATCAGTGATGACATTTTTGATTGTCAATAACTGTAAGCCTTTATTAAGAATGAGCTTGGATGTGACCGAATCCATGGATACAATATCTTTATCACTGATCCCTAATGATTCAAGATCCCCTTTTCCATCTATATGACAAGAAATGATATCCTCTTGAGCTTCATGACTGTAAACTTCTCCTGGATTGTTTGGTGAGGCCATCTTAACTGTTACTAAGACTCAGTGTTGTGTTAATATATCTATATCATCCAGGGTGGTACTTCAGCATTCATGTATATCTGTAACCAGAAATTATTATCATTTTAAGGTATACCTAGAGCCACTAGAGATTATCTGGCTCCCACGAATCCCAATTGTTTATTTATATGCAAGGAGAATATCCATTGGAATAGTCTGTCAATACAGCAATATAGCACAATTATTAAGAGCTGAAATAAAATTGGTCATTGAGAACAAACAATAAATTCACATCCTGCTAGGGGGGGGGGGGGGTATTGTTAGCAGATATACAGACTTTTTGATTATAAAATAGATATTAATGGCAAAGGCCCCTTTTCTGAGAGAAAAAATCACTTTTAAGTTATCTAAATTGATAGAATTATCAGCAAATAAATCAATACAAGAATATGCAGGAAATATAAATTATTATGGATCCATAGTTTTATGGATCCGTGTTATATCCCCATTTAATGTTTAATGATGTTTGTTCAAGTTCTGTCCAGTCTTTTGCTATGAGGAAAATATGTAAATTAGATATCCTTCAAATCATAAAGAAACCATTTTTATTGAACACAGATTATGCTCAATGCAATCATAACTTTTACATCCAACATTTATTTAAAAAAAAAAAGAAACACCTGCTGATAATTTTTCATTGAAGATTTTTAACCAATATCCTAATGACTTATAATAGATGACGTAGAAATCGTTTAAAATTACCCATTTCATTTCCAGAACCTAAAGCAAGCAAGTTTAAAGGCCTTTGGTAACAGCCATTTATATACTACTCACAGTTTGCTTTGCATCACTTTTTCATTTTGTTAATAACTTTATCAAAAAGTGTGCAATTGATCTCAAATTTGATTTACAACATTATTTGTATACCATATTTTAAAGCAATAGGCGACCGACGTCTCTCAAAATAAAAATCTTTATTATTGCAGATAAAATTACCAAATTTAGGTATGTTATATATAA
>JAVSBT010300854.1:0-11934 GCA_033118115.1 Pharyngocirrus eroticus | reverse complement strand
TGTGCTTGGAACAATGCATGTCAATCTTTGATGCAATCATATTTTGGAATGTATCAAATGCTTTTTCTTCCTAAAATAGATAATCATGTTGCTTAAAGAATATGCAGTACATTGTGTTTGTGCATTAATGCCTGTGTTCTTATGATTACATTGTAAGATAGTCAAAAATTCAGCAGCATGCAAGTGTCTTGTAAATAAATACACCAAAATGCTTTTCAGAGTTATTGTTTTACTACATTCTTACATATCTTATAATCAGTTGGTAATAGATTATTGGGTTAAGTTTTTGCTTCAGGGACTAGTCAAAACTGATTGGAAATTGTCCTTGACCTTTTCTTTTATATCATGATACCATTGACCCAAAGGCAACATTTTCCCCCAGATTTAGAAACTAAGACACACAAACAGTCACCAACCTTTGCTTTCTCGACTTCTACTTTCAATATCATTGCATGTTTTTTGCTGACTTCCGGTAACACTGTTGGTTTTATGGTGGTCCCTCCTGCTCCAGCTGGTCTAGTTGTGGCACCCCCTGAAGCTGGCTTGGTAGTTGCACCTCCATCTGCTGGTTTAGTTGTGACAGCATCTCCTGCAGGTTTTGTTGTGACAGCACCTCCTGCAGGTTTAGTTGTGACAGCACCTCCTGCAGGTTTTGTTGTGACAGCTCCCCCTGCTGGTTTAGTTGTGGCAGCTCCCTCTGCAGCTTTGGTTGTCACAGCTCCATCTGTTTGTTTAGTAGTCACAGCTCCATCAGGGGCTTTAGTTACTGTCCCACCATCTGGTGCCTTTGTAGTCACTGCTCCATCTGCTGCTTTAGTAGTCACACCACTATCAGGGGCTTTAGTTACTGCCCTGCCATCGGGAGCCTTTGTGGTCACTGCTCCATCTGCTTGTTTTGTAGTAGCTCCTACTTCAGGAGCCTTAGTAGTCACCCCTCCATCGGTTGCTTTTGTTGCAGTATTTTCAACCAAACATGTGGGTCTCTCTGGTTCAGAAGTTCTTGGTGTTTCACTTGGTCCTTCTGTTTAAGTTTGAAGATTCAAAGACAAAACAAAAAAAAGCAAAACAATAAATTTAGTAATTAATTAACAAATGCTAATTCAATTCTATGCAGTAAACCCAACATGATTAGAAGATAAGCGATTTTTCACATATCTTAAAACAAATTTTATAGCAAGGAAATTCTTTAAACTTAAATTAAAGTAAGTGAATTTTGTGCACATCCCCTGTGAATTATGCAAAGTTTCTCCAATGGGATATTCAAAGCTGCAAGAGCTCAAAAAAAGTATGCAAAAACATGCAAAATTCATGCAAAAAAACAAATATCTAATCCTATTATAATTAAAATTGACTTCAACTTACTGCAGACTTCACACATGAGTGGACATTTTTCTTTGATGGCTTTGCCATATTCCGGATCTGTGCACATGTCTTTTGGAAAGCCAGGATTTGCTCCACATTTGTCATCATTGTTCTTGCATTCATCTGTAAAAAAAAACAAGTGTCAAAAAGTTGGTGAAACAAGAGGAATCTTTCTTTTTAATTCTTTCCGTTTATTTTTTTTTGGCCTTATATTATTGAGTTCAATACTTCACAAACCTGCACATGTGATGCCCATAAACCCAGCCTGACACTGACAGCTACAGTCACAACTCATCTCTGCAAAGTTCTGACAATTTGCTTTACAATCTGAGAACAAAAAATATGAAAAAATACTAATGATAGATTTTATCATATAATTCTACATAATTATTGAAATTATAATTTCCAACCAAAATCACATGGTTTTTTTTTTAGAATTAAGAGTCGATTTTTCAACATATTTATATATTCATATAAAATAAGTTCTAGATCCTCACCACAGGTATCAGATAATTGAGTGCATTCCCCTGAAAACAAAATATAAAAAGATGAGAAAATGACCGAGCAATGTTGTGGTCAAGTAAATTGATCAGCTATCATGTGTAATAAATAGGAATTTAAAATAGAATGGTTTCAATTCATTTATAGACTTGTAATGTTTAGTTTTCATTTACTGTGGATACTTGGGTACACATAGGATCCAATTACATTTCACATGTATCTGAATTAATTACTTTGAATGTCTATGTGTGGTATTTATGTCAGCTGATGACGCCGTAATTTAATATCTCAAGCGTCAAGATTTACATTCATTTTCAGTCCAGGCTTTGTTCTACATAAAGATTACACACGTATTACATAGCTTGCCAAAAAAATTATTTTTGACTTCTTTTCTGATACAATCTTTATATCAGAACTGTATTATTCGTTTGGTTTTTGCTGGCTTGTTCAGACGTCTACAATCAATTCAACTTGCTATTAATTTTGGAAGGAATTCTTTTAATTCTTTTGTTCGCTGTAATAAATAACATTATTCGTATAGCACCTCTCTAGCAACATACATTGACTACACAGTTCTCAGATTAATGTGCTGTTTTCAACACTCTCTGTATCTTTTACATTCGAAGTGACATGTTATCAAATTTTGTTGTCAATTTGGAAAAAATAGGTCGCATCCTTCAAACAAGTAATCTATTGGGTATTGCTGTAACAATTATTTCAGAATTCAACAACTTCAGCTTTACAAGTCTATGCCCTTCCTCCCTTATTACTGATAAATATCATTAAGATGTATTCTATTGGTCCTTACTGCTGCAGAGCCCTGCTGGAGTTTCTTTGTCACACCAGAATTTGCCATTAGGGCACTCTGTACATGCCTCGCCTTTCTTGAAGGGATCTTCTCCTTGCATATTACCTCTGAAAAAAAAAGAAACCAAAATTTACTAATTATTCAAGAATGATTAATCAGCCAATAGACTGCAATTTTTTTGAGTAAATTCATCATGATTGGATTTTTTTCTCATTAAATAATTGCTCAAAAATAAATTTACGATTCAGAAAATATATACTTCTTATACTTTAGGGCTGTATACTCATTAATGGATGTGTCAACTGATCAACCAATCAATCAGCCAATTATTTTTTTAATCAATCAATTAGTCAATACACTATAATATTGACCCCATGAATGATCATTTTAAATAAAATGGTAACAAGTCCGAGTAATTTCATTTTGTTTAATTATGCAATATTTCGCCAAAGCGGCATCATCAGGCAAATAATGTACAGACAACCAAATACACAGTATATTATACAGATGAGAACTTTAGGTGTGAAGTATCAATAACAAATGATAATTTTCTCAGTCAGTCAGTCAGTCAGTCAATCCATCTTTTCAGTATATAAGCATAAATGACTTACGCTGGTCCATATTCACACACAAGATAATGTGATTTATCATAAACTTTATTGTTGTTTGAAGGTTCAACCATTTGGTCACAAAATACATAGCCACAACCAATCTCACGACTCTCTGCCCAAACAACCTGTCACAAAATGAAACAAGAATTGTTGATAATTGACAAATTTTAAGTAAAACTTCTAAAACAGTGAATACTTCAAAGGCTTCAATTTTGGTTTCATCATCATCAATATTCAAAACTGTCACACTTTCATTCCATATCTGAGTTTTCTTTTATTGTTGTGACATGTATTTTGGATTGATAAATGACATTTTATTTCTAACTTTATTATATTTTTTCTCCTTAATTTTAATTCATTCAAATCATGTTTTAATTAATGGCCACAAACACGTTCAATTCAAAAGTAACAATTTGAAAAAGTATTGAAAGTCCATCTACCTGAGTGTAATGTCCACACATTGGTCCAGTACAAGCTTTGGTGTCATATTCATACCATTGTTTCTCTTCATACCACTTGATGACGCCATAAGTCACATTCATTTCTTCGCTTGAGAAGTACAGATTTTGTCCAACAGGGTCATAAGGCATAGAAGCTTTATCTCTATCGGGTTGTCCGTGGTCCCAGATGCATTTTGCAGCCCAGTCCTGAGCCATCTGGGCCAAATAGTCATTCCAGATCTGTTTGATAAATCACAAATTAAATAATTCCATATCATCTAAGGAAATTTTAGCTCATTTGTGTGGTCCAAAGATTCTTCATAAAAGACATGAAAGCAGTCTGCTTTTTGGTCAAAATCAGAACCCAACTGAAATTAGCACCTAAGCTAAATAAACATTATCAATTTTCAAAACAATGAATCATAAATTGACTAATGAATGAATTAATGAACTCTTTTCTCACCATTTTCTCCATATTTGAAGCCCCTTCCATTCTGCGTAGTGCATTGTGGATTTCTACAGATTCCTGCTGTTGTTCCTGTGTAAGTCCATTTGGATTGGTGGCCCTCTTCTGGCGGCTCTCTGTCTCTTTCACCCATACCACTGAGTTAGATTTTCCTTCTCTGATGTCTCCACTTGTTATGCCGCATATGTAGAACAGTAAAACTACTTGTGTTAACAGTAGTACTTTATGCATGGCTGCCTCTGGAATTATGATAAATATTAGTGGTTGTTGATTTAGAAGAAACAAGTGTGAATGTGTTTATATTAATGATGAAAGTTGTTTTGATTTACAGCATATCTAAAATTAAAAATCTGAAAAAAAAGCTATTTTTATAATGTTGCTTAAGATGAATAATATTTTTGTCAATAATTTTGGAAGCCTTCAGGTTAAGCTTAATATTTTGTCCTCATAAAACAACATCATGAACATTTAAAAAATATATTTTTTTATTAAAAAACTTAGTGATTCATGGGCACTATATCATAGCAATAATATTGGTGAAGATATCAAGCTAGCTAGATAATTATAATCATATTTGTTATTTATTTAATTACAATGCTTAGAATGATTAAAAGTATGATTTCATAACAAGCAAATCTTTTCTAATTACTACTACAATGTTACATGAAAAAAATATTAATCATATCACTTACTGTATCAGTAAAAATAACAAAAGATAAATCCCTAAAATTCAACTCACATTAATTTTTGTCTGCTGCTTTCTTCTAGGTGTGGCAGTAGATCTTGATGTCAAAGAAAGACTGTAACAATCTTATATCATTTTATAGAAACACTTCCATTGTTTTTTTGTTTCAAATGTACACAACGTTTTATGAATTTGTGTGTCATTTTCATAGAAACAATCAAAACAAACCCTTCCACAACTCCTTTTTAAGAAGTACATTAAAGTTTGAGACATGACAATTATTCTCATTCACAGATTATCACCAAAACAAAGGTGAGGCTTGTTTGTTTTTCAGCAACTTTTGGAAGAATATTCTGACAATGGAATGCTTATTAGTAAAAATGACATGTTCTTTGTGCAGTTGATGGAATGTTTCAGATTAACTATTTCAGCTAAGTTTTTTTAGGTTTCTATTTTTGAGGGGGGTAAAGGGCAGTCTGATAAAATAAAAACCCAGACCCCAGATCCCAAAGAATCAAAAATCAAAATCCCAAAGATCCAATCACAACTGTCGGGGAGCGGGGTGCAATTCATTTTCAAAATGTTCTGATCCCAATCCCAGTAAATTCACCCATACAGCCCATATCCCATCATCATCATCATCAGCATATTCGCGTCAGAACCTTCATATATAGTATATAACTGTACTTTCGCAAATGCACTTTCAAGGACAGTTTTTGACCATTATATTACTGAGAAATTCAAATGGGTCAAGTCTTAGAGAACCCCCCCCCCTCATTTTTATCCCCAACATAAAAATCTGATACAATATAAGTAGACATTGTCATTTTATACTCTAATTCCAGCATCTACAATCTTTACTTCATAAATTGATTGAAATAAAACAATTTTGCTAATAAAATATATCTTTATTTCTAAAATAGCAGCTTCAAGCTGAAGTTTACAAAAATATTTGTTAGAAATCTCAAATATGTACAAAAAAGCCAAATATGAATCAGCTGCACTATGATCATTCACCTCTAATTGTACATGCTAACTGGATATCTTTAGGCATGATGGTCATTCTTTTATAGACCTATAAAATAAGCTTCACTAGCTTCAAATAAAGCTCCAATTGGTGAACTTTGAGCTTTACACAATAATAAAGGATTTTTTTCTTTTCAGCATCTAAAAACTTTCATACAATATTTACATCTTCTCAGTATAATAATTCCGAAAATGGATCTTGAGTTCATTTCCACGATATTACGTAAATTGCTATTTACATCATTATATTGGATTAATACATAAAAAACTCAGTGGTGCATGGATTCTACATCTTATCATTATCATGTTACTAAAACTATACATTATAAATCTTGAATAAATTCAAATGTTTCTAATTTTACAAAATTAATAATTATTCATTAGTATTACATTTGTTCCCTCATTTAAAAAAAACAAATTATATATTCTTCATTAAACAGAGCTCACAAGATCCTTTCATTCCCTTTTACTCAAGGCATCAAGTGGAGTACTCAGTACTCGCCCTCAATTTCATATTTCCTCATATCACTATCAAGTGTTAATACGGCTTCCATTGTGCAGTGGTCAGCATAGCTGATCATCAAACCATTTGTCTATAAGAAAAATAGCATGTAAAAAAACGCTTGTCATCTTTCGAAATGAGTTGCTGCGTTAGTGGCAGTGACGATATTTTATCTCTAAATGAGAACCACATTGGAAATAAGTCACTAACTTCGATTTGCTATCTTCAGTGAATACTATTCACCAATGAAAATAAAAATGAAATTGAATTAAAATCATACACCGTGTTATGTTGTACATGTAATATAGTCTTGCTCTTCTCTATGGTGAATTCTAGACCATTATCAGGGGTCTATTTTAGATGCAAGGACGGAGAGTTCACATTCAAAGTAACTCTTGGTGAGTAAAAATTTAAATTCTTTGCCATACAAGAAAGTACCCAGGATATTTTGTTTATCTCTTTTGTCCAGTGCTTCCATGCTACTACACTCTTTTTTAAGCATTTCATCTGCACATGGGCTAAATGCAGTGATGTTTAATCTCGGTTTCATTTCATTGCTTTCACCCTCCACCACACCTAACAATAGCTTATAACGGAAACACTTTTTTGTCAGTTCATAATTACATTTACAATAGGCACAGCACAGTAATCCTTCATGTTCACTGACCTTATGAAGACATTCAGTTGAACTGAGGAAACAGTAAGTATCTGGATCTAATCGTGTACGGATTTTGCAGGACACTATGGCAGCCCAGCCACCTTTTTCTAGAAAATATTCTTCCACTTCAGAAACAATCTTCTTTTCCAATTTGATTTCACTGTGATTTATCCCTGACTTTCTAAACAAGTCCTTCATGTCATCAAAACTCTTTAACTTGGCTGCAAATGAATCTACTTTGTTCTCAAGTGACAGTAGCATTTTCCTTGAATCAAAGTATAATGCCATGTGACCGAGCCTTATGTTACTGTAATTGTTTGTACATATATGCTTGAGCCTTTTTCCAAAATCTTCGTTATACTTTATCTCAAAACTGCCTGTTGCATCTACAATCTTGAGACTACCAGACCCTTTCAACAATTCATCTTTACTGATAACCCCTGCCACATTAATTCTTTTGGGAAGGTTATTAAATCGAATTTTTTCTGTGGTAACCACCTCATGTATCTGTTTGAAGGATGCATTTTCATCAAGTTTCGTCGTTTCCTGTATATTTGTTTTTCTTCCAATAACAATATTTTGAAGTGGCACATCATATGCATCTTGGTCTTCTTCTGTAACTTTCTTGTCTTCAAAGTTTGTGATTTCGTAGTAGGCACCTACTTTTAGCTTTCTTTCTGTTACCTTTTTGCCATGCATGCGAGCTTTGACCAAACCATTTTCACCTTTCAGGGTTAAATTTCTATACTCTAATCCCCTTTCACTGAAAGATGTTCCAGTATCTCCAATTAATTGGAAAATATTTTTGCCTGAAAGAACATTGAATCAAGTTTATGATATTAAGATGAAAAAGAAATCCTTCCCCATCAATAGACAAAATAAACTTCATCTATTTTGGGAAAATGAAAAGTTTATTTGAATTTTGAATTACATGTATGTCGTATCAATGAAAACAAAAATAAGCTTATACACTTATGGGGGCATGAGAGTCTAATGGCTTTTTTATATATGCACGAACATATGCCCCAAATAATCATTTTCTATAAAAGATAATGCTATAAAAGTACATATTTTTGGCTTTAGGACATCTTTAGCCACAGTTTGATGTCACTCAAAATTATTTTTATTTTATTTTACTAATAAAAAAAGACAGAAAAAAATAAAATGTATTCCTTTTTTAAGGCATCGTGAGGGTCTAATTGCTTTTTTTGATATGCACGAACATATGTCCCAAATAATCATTTTCTATAAAAGATAATGCTAAAAAAGTATAAATTTTTGGCTTTAGGACATCTTTAGCCACAGTTTGATGTCACTCAAAATTATTTTTATTTTATTTTACTAATAAAAAAAGACAGAAAAAAATAAAATGTATTCCTTTTTTAAGGCATCGTGAGGGTCTAATTGCTTTTTTTGATATGCACGAACATATGTCCCAAATAATCATTTTCTATAAAAGATAATGCTAAAAAAGTATAAATTTTTGGCTTTAGGACATCTTTAGCCAGAGTTTGATGTCACTAAAATTTATTTTAATATTATTCAACGTATAAAAAAAAACAGAAAAAAAAAAAATATATATATATTTTGAATTTTTTTCCAAGCCACATGAAAATTTTAAATTTTTGAGATATAAAAAAAACCATAACATCATCTTTTAGTGCATGGTTATAGCTTAACATCGTGTATTTATATGAACATAGTTCTCTTCAAAAGAATTTTGTTTGAAATGACAAAAGTTGGAAAATTGGTAGTTTTCAAAATAGCCAATTATTTCAGTGATTTTTATCACTTCAAAGTGTAATATTTTCATTTTGAAACGTGATATAAAAAATTTGAGACAGGATATGAAAGCTCTAAAAGATGATGTTTTTTTCTTTTTAATATCTTAACAAATAAAAATCTCCATGTGACGTTTTTAACAAAAAAAAATGGGTTTTTTTTTTCATTTTTTTTTTAATGTTAAATAAAATTCATATTAAATTTGAGTGACATCAAACTGTGGCTTAAGATGTTCTTAAGCTAAAAAGATATACTTTTATAGCATTTTCTTTTATAGAAAATGATTATTTGGGACATATGTTCGTGCATATCAAAAAAGGCAATTAGACCCTCGCGATGCCTTAATTAAGCCACATGGAAATTTTCATATTTTGATATATCAAACAACCAAATGCATCATCTTTTAGTGCATGATTATAGCTTTATCATCTTGTATTCATATGAATATACCTCCGTTTACAAGAAATTTGTGGCTGTTTGAACTGACAAAAGTGGGCTGAAAATGGGTAGTTTTCAAGATAGCCATGCAATTTTTTCAGTGACTTTTATCACTTCAAATAGTTTGACTGACATCAAACTGTGACCTAAGATGTCCTAAAGCGAAAAATATATTCTTTTATGGCATTTTCTTCTATAGAAAAATGATGATTCGGGTCATATGTTTATGCATATCAAAAAAGCAATTAGACCCTCATGCCCCCTTTAAAACAATGTTGTTCATATTTGGCAATATTTGGTTTTGTAATAAGATAAGAATGAATAATAGGACCAGTTTGTTACTCATCTCTTCCACTATGAAAAGTCATTACATACTTTCGATTGATTCACTTTTCACTTTCTTCCCTACAAAAATAAACAAAATTGTCTCATCTCACAAGGGGACTGAATAGAGAAATTCTGCTGTGCAAAATTGAAAAATGATGCAGGACTTCCATGAAATGAAATGAAATGAACCCATTTTCTTAGCATTTAGGCCTGTTTACACTTTTCATTTTTGTAAGTGGTAGTATATGAGTGACGTCATTTTCCCGCCATCATCTCATTTCTTCATTTTTTGTTGAGGTGAATAAGGGCATGGTTCATGCTCAAAAGCTACTCTGTTAACTTACTTTGATGTATTGTAAAAGTGTTTAGAAATTTATCAAAATAATGGTAGTTACTTGTTTGTGGATAGTGTAAACACATTCACTTCATAGACAAATTGTTCAAAGAATCATTAACTGGATTTTAAACGAACTTGCTAATTCTATAGTGTAAACACAGCTTTACTCACTGAATATCTGGTTTAATTAATCTGTTTGTTGATTTAACAATATGCAACTTTATCATTGTTTACATAAATATTGCTAATAATATTATTTACTTTTGGAGACAGCTTGCTCTTCTTCACTTAAATCAGATGCAGTGTCTTCATCTAAAATACAGAATAAAACAGCTTTAAATGATATATATAATTATGCTATTCTTTTATTAGCCTCAGTCAATATTTATCATACTTAAAGAGTACTTTATACATTTCTAGATGGAAATCTTTAACTCTAATACTCACATTGATAAAAAGCACTAAGCACATTACAATATAAAATGATAAAAACACATATTTTTCACAATAAATCATTGTTCTGTTGTAACCATGATAACATGTATATTGATTGTTTCTGTAGAGTATACCATGAACAAAGTGCATTTGCGAAAGTACAGTTATATACCATATATGAAGGTTCTGACGCGAATATGCTGATGATGATGATGATACCATGAACAAAATTAAATTTTGCCTTACCACAATGGGTGGTGGTCTCTGCCATACATAAGGTTACCTCATTACCTAAAATGCAAATTAAATAAGCCTATGAAATATATGTGAAATACAACATCTAAATGTTAAAAGTCATCATGTATTATCTTCAGGGTCTAACAAAAACCAAAAAAAGTATACTAATCGAGACTACATGTTTGCAGTTTATATGCACTACGCCAGACTACGGAACAACACCGATTTATTTTCTGATTGTCAGTTCATCAAATAAAATTGATAAACAAAAATTATAATTCATTGCAAATGTATACAGCCTCCTTAGCATTATCATAGCTTATATTTCCAATACCATGCCATGTGCTTACGTTTTTGTGGAGTTTTCTCCTTTCTGTGGCCTAAAAAAAGGAAATTCATTTAAGAAAAAGATATAGATCTCTGCAAGAAAAGTTTTAAAATTGATTGATACGTATTAATATAGAACAAATGAAATTTTGATATTTCTGTTCCAAGTGACAAATGGCAAGAAAAATATGGTTTAGTTTAAAATGAATCAATAAATGTTCATGCCTACCTCTTGGTGTTATGAGATCTGCCACATGACCTTGATCATTTTTTCTGAGAATTTCCACAAACAGCTCTATTTTTTCCTGTGGTCTTTTACTTAAAATGTTAAGTAGTTTTTCATTATCTTTAGACCCACCATCAATCCCTTCCATCTGACGTGGTGTAAGAATGTCTTTTGCTATCATGTCATTAATAAGATCTGTAAGTATCATTTTTTCCACAATTTCTGGCCTGTTCAATCTAAGGAGTTCAATGATGGTACTGAAAATGTATGATAGAGTCAAGCTGTGCATGTCAATGGTAAACATTTACAAAGTTAGACTGAATATATATTTATCTGATATGGTTTTATTGTTAGATCTTGCAGTCAATTTTCAATATGTATCATTTTGACTTTTTTGCATTATCTCTGTGTTTCGTCATGTACAACTTATCTGGGATTTGGCATTTTCATTTGAATATTTTGGGATATGGGATATTGTCAATTCTTGGGACTGAGACTTCACATTTGAAATTACCCGAAAAAAATTGGAATGAAAAATAAAAATTGTGATTTAATATGGCTAGTTATTAGGGATTGGGGTTTAATAATTTTTTGATCGTACCAACCCCCCCCCCCCTTCTATATTCTATCATTGCCCTGGGCGTAGCTCAAGAAAATCTGTCTTATGAGTTATGTGATCTAATATATAATAATTATGATAATAACAGGGGCGGCAGAACAGGGGGGGGGGGGCAGGGGGCCAATGGCCCCCCCCAATAATAAAACA
>JAVSBT010300632.1:0-11934 GCA_033118115.1 Pharyngocirrus eroticus | reverse complement strand
CACAAAGAGGGGGCACGTTTTTCATTTGAGTCTAAATATACCCTTCTGAACACTCTTACACGCGTTGCTTATGTTATATTTACTTTAAAAAAAACATTACTTTGGGACCGATAGGGGGGGCACTTTCCCCCTGTGCCCCCCCCCCCCTGGATCCGCCTATGTCACTTGATATCTGACAGTAACTTTCATGCTGGACAAACAAGGGGTTGTTTTAAAAACAGCAAAGTCAAAACCTCTTTAAAAAAAGGAGGAATTATAAACAATAAAGTGGATTTTGTTTCACTATTTTCCACAGATCGCCAATTCTGTTTCAGATCGCCAATTCTGTTTCAGATTGCCTATCCTGTCTGTTTTCTGCATATATATTTTAGATTCTAAATGTGAATGAATTTGTACTTTAAAAGTCCAAAGCCTTTAGTTTAAAGAGTTATGTTTCACTTAACTTCAGAGCCATGAAAAATCATTCTTATCCCGAGGATCGAACCCAGGTCGCTGGCTTGATGGTTAGCTATGGAAACCTTACGTTTGCAATCATAATTATATCTAATAGGAGCTGGTAATTAGTTTACAATTCTTTCTCTAATAGGGGCTAGTTCACACTATATCAGAAATCCTGTAATATCATATCATGGATGGAAAAGGAATTTTTATGAATGTACATTTATTACGTTGCTGCCATTGGCTCCTAACACAGCAGTGCGTCATATAATCATGAACCAATTTCCCACCAGGTGGCAGTGTGTGTACAATATCTGTTTGGTAAGTTTGGGTGTTGAATCAGTTTGATCTTAGTGTGATTCATTTCTACAAGATGACTGACGTAAGCATGGCTAATCTCACTTTTGTGAGATCTGGAGTAATATTTTTTGATGCAGAGACAGATAAAGCCAAACTTTCACTTCCAATGGTACTTTCAAATGCTTCAAATATTCATAGTAACATGTCCAGAGAGATGTCTTCAATATTGCAAACGTTGGTTACTCTACGCTATATAGTTTTAATTCTTTACCTGACTACTTTCATCTTTGGAACAATTGGAAATACCTTAACAATTGTGGTGATATCAAGAAACAAGAGGATGAAAACAGTTGCTACTTGTTTTATTCTAAATCTGGCTGTTGCCGATAATCTATTCATGCTCAGTTTACCATTCATGGCATACAGTACCTTTATGCAAGATTGGATATTTAGGCCTTTTCTGTGCAAGATGATGAGTGCATTGTATGGTATCAATCTTTATGCCAGTATTTTCACAATGGTTGTGATGAGTATAGACAGGTACCTGGCTATAGCACATTCCCTACAATCAATCAGATACAGGACTGTTAAAAACGCTACCTTTATATGTGTGGGAATCTGGGTTATTTGTTGGATAATAATGCTGCCATATTGGATTTATTCTAGAACTGAAATCATCCACTCGAATGGATCCAGAGTATGTCGTTTGTTTTGGCCAGATGGAAGTGTGCTTACACATACATGGATATGGACCAATTTTGAACTGATTATAGGATTTGTGGTACCAATATTCATCATGGTTATATGTTACCTCCTTTTGTTACGTAACCTGATGTCTGACAATGGGCTTGTGCAAGAACATGCCAAGAAACCAATCAAGAAAGTGACAGTTATGATTTTCATTGTCACAATAGTTTTTATTATGTGCTGGACTCCATACCATATTATTAGATATCTAAATCCTGTCAAAATGAAGCTGATAAAAGATGAGGAATTTAAACCAAACAATCAGGATATCATTAACCATGCAATTTTCAATACTGTGGCACAAACTATGATTTTTTTGTCAGGCTGTTGTAACCCTTTTATCTATGGAATAAGCAGTAAAAATTTCAGTAAGTCTTTGCATAATTTTTCTCTATAAAAAACAAATTGAACTAACAAAGTTTGAAACCAAACTGACCGTAACATTCCCCCACCCCAACTTTCTTAATTTTGCCATTTTTTGAAAAGGTTATACATGTATTGCTTGTCTACTTGCAGAAATATAAATACATGTACTTTAAGGATAGGAGATACCCAGCAACATAAACATTTAATTATTTTACTGTCTAAAGCTGATGCAGCATTCTTTCATATAAAAAAATAAAAATAGATATTGATTTCATTTTTGTTGACCAATTTGTTTTCTGTGAGCATTAAAAACACCATAATGCTATGTTATGTATCAGACACAAAAAGGCTGAAAAAAATCCGTTTTCATTTTTTACCCTTGTTCAACTTCGGTACATCGACCTGCCATAGTCAGTGAAGTGAATATAATTTTGAAATTGTCAAATTTGTCCAAGCACTGTAAACAAAAACGTATTTGTTAGTTTATTTTTTTCTTTCTTATTTTTTTTTATATTGATTTTTTAAGTGCTACACCAAGCTAAAATATTGTACATTCACTTTATCTTATAATCCCTGACTTCTCCCACCTTTTCTTAAGTTTATACTTAAAAATACATACATAATACTGTGCATAAGGAAGTTCTGCTTTCAAACCTGTTATTTTGTTATAATTATATATCTTCCCCTCCCTGTTCGTTTTTCTCATTTTATATTTGTATACTCTTTTTTATCTTCTTTATTTTAGTACAGCAACAAAAAAATACATCTCGCATTGCTTATCCATGTTTAGTTTTCTATTCATTCATTTTCTATTTTTCCTTACTCCATATCTATCTGGGGGTCTCAGCATTACTAATTAGATAATAATGTTAATAAATCTTTATTGTCACATAATACAATTAAGTACATTTGAAATTCTTTGTACGGAATTACACCATCAGTCGCCACAGTGCAGCGCCCAATACCTCATTCTATGAACACTGCAATATATCTGTTTGTTTTTGAACAATCTCTTTGTACATTAATCATAGTATTTAAACTTTTGACTGGTTTCAATATCTTACTCTTACCGAGAGCTTTCGATAACAACTGTTATCTTCGTCAATCTGGTCTAAAATGACCTAGTCCACTAGATGGTATTGTGGACAAATTACGGGTCATATGCTTATGAGTGTTTGCTTACTATCCTGTTGTCTCATTTGATCTGGGATTTCTAGTATCAAATTTCCAGGTAACTTTGGAACTAGATGTCTTAGGGTAGCGAAACAGGTTAAACTCTAGTGCCAATAATTTGAGTTTGAAGCTCATTCACTCCTTTCAAAAACAATTTTTTGACCAGTTAAAGTATATATATTTGGTTTCAGCACTTCATTGTGTACATATCAATAACAACAAAAGGTCAATTTCCTTCATAAAAAATATTAGAAATATCAAAAAAGTTGATAATGTTAAAACAATGAGCTTTTTTTTTACAAAATTTGAATCAACTCCTTCAATTTTTAAATATCAAAATACAAAAACAATCTAAATTAAGAACATGTTTATAGCTTCAAAATCGTAATTTTATATCTCAATGTTTCTGTTCATTCTTTTTAATTAGTTGCTGAAAGATACAAAAATTGACCAAATTTTGACCACTTTTCAAAAATGCCCAAATTTAGTCAATCAATTTTCTTTCAGCGGCTAAGAAAAAAGAATGAACAGAGATATAAAATGGGGATTTTTTATTTTTGTTTTTCGGTAATTGATCAAGAATAAAGTTGTGGTTCAGAAGATATATGATTTGGATAGGTTTTCTTCAACATTTTTGAGCTGTTTACTCATTAACACGATCCTGTTACGCTACTTTAAGGGGGAATGAGGGTCTAATTGACTTTTATGATATGCATGAACATATGTCCCAAATGTTAATTTTCAATAAAAATTAGGGCAATGAAAGTATATATTTTTTGGCTTAAAGAAATCCTGAGTCACAGTTTGATAGTACTTTTGAAACCCCCCTTTTCCCCCTATCATTTTAAGGGGAGATGAGAGTCTAATTGTGTGTTTTGACATTCACAAGCATATGTCACAAATAATAATAATAATAACCCAACAATGAAAAATAATGCTATGAAAGTATATATTTTTGGCTTCAGTACATCCTTAGGTACAGTTTGATATCACTAAAATTTCTCTGCATATATTTTAACATTATGAAAACACCCCAATTAAAAAAAATTAAATATATTTTTTTTTTTTACTTAACCTTTTCACTGCCAAGTAAATTGAAAAACGTATAACGCTAGACTGCCAAGTTAATTGAGATAAATATCACATACTTCTATGTTATCATTGAAATGAGTGTAACTTTCTTAAAAATTGAGATAGCTTCCTAAAATTTTAACAGAGTGTAGATAACAAGTTGTTTAACATTTAATATTCAATTTTTTATCAGAAAGTAAACGGATTTTTGTTTTAAAATATTTTTTTTAATCGAAAATATATATAATTTTCTTTTTTCCCAAAAAGTATTTTCATTTGGTCCACTTTTTTTCAAAAGTTGTTTTTTAATTGTCTATTGATTGTGGAGATAACGAACAGCTCTCACTGCATAGTATCTGTAGTTTTTTAAAGGTATGGTACAATTATATGCACAAACCAAATAGTCCATGTTTCATGTAATCTGTCTCCACCCCCCTACTTCTCTTTCTCATATACACTGTCTCACCTACCTCAAACATGTAAATACACATTTATTTTCCTGTACTTTATTTTGTCTTTATTATACAAATTGCAGACTAAAATGCTGTTCTTTATCTAATGTTTATATGATTTTGTTGATGATTGCTTGCAATTGTCAGAAATCTTACTCGCACAGTGTCAATACGTTAGTTGCACACACTTACGTAATTCTTCGGTCAAAAACACGTTTTCTATGTAGTCTACATTTTCATTTTGACTCTCTTTAATTGTTAACATATCTTCCGAGTCTGTGTCATTAAAATAACATACATAGCCTCCCTGGCAGAATATGCCTTGGAGATCCTCGTGGATGCTGCCATCTTTAAAATTCATTTAAATGTCTGTCCAAAAAAGTGTAATATCGGCGTCTATCAATACAACTTTTTTTTGTTTAAAACGAGGCACTACTATCCCTTATAGTAATTCCATTCATAAATACTCGATCAATGAAGGGAGCATACATTTTTTATATTTGTATCTAAGGGTATAGTGAAAGTCGCAAATTTGCGACTTGGGCGTTGTAACGGCAGTCGCAAATTTGCGACTTGGGCAGTAAAAGGGTTAAAGAGCCTGTCCAACACTATTGGCATTTTTTGAAATTAAATTTACTCATAAGTATAACCATTCTCATGACTATTCCTGGTATCAAAATATAGATGAACATCTGCACTCTATGAATATGTTTATTGCCTGAAGATGTTGTAGTTAACAACGAACATTTGCTAATAAATTCAAAATGAACCTATTCCGAGTAGCTTTCTTGCTTCTTAATTTAAAATTGATAGCTGGTACTCACTACTGGTTTTAAGAGGGAATGTTATTAAAGGAAACAGTGGACCTCACAAATAGTCATCATTTCATTGATATATATATTTCTTACAGGAAGACTCTACATATCTACAATGTGCAAATTCAGATGCAAACTTTGTGGAAGAGCAAAGAAACAAACTGTGACACTGAAACCAATCAAATTATGTAAGTAAATCAAGGTGATTCATTCAATAGTTTGATTTTAATAATAATAAATGCAAGATATTTCTAGTGCTCTTTTTGAGCATTAATTGGTCTCAAAAGCACTTTACATAATTATGTATTGTCTATAAGTTTTAAAAAGAAAAACCACACTCCTCAAGCAGAGGCTGGACCGGTTCCTGCTGACAGTGCCGGATGAGCCACAGACGCAGGGCTATACAGCCCAACGACGGGCCAACACCAACAGCCTTCTGGACATGGCCCAGTGGCTAAGTCCCCGCCTCAGCAGGAAGGGGGAGACCAGGAAGGGTCTACCACTAGGGCCGGCCATATGTCTTAACATTTTTCCACAGAGTAGCAATGAGCGTCTGTCTCATGGTTCAGTATAATAAATTTTAAGAGTTTTCATTTTAGGAAAAAATAAATATTGGGTGGTACCTAGTACCTACCCCTCTGTCATGACAAATTCAATTTTTCCAAAAAGGCCCATCTTTAAAGGGCTTTAAAAAATCAAGCCAGTTTGGGGGAAACATTTACTTTGAGAGGGTACAGGGTGTCTCAGAAAAGTGCTTTCCTTGATGAACATCATTTACTAAAGAAAATCAAATCAAATCAAATCAAAACTTCAAATTGGCCACTCATCACAAATAATGTTCATAACCTAAAATAATGACAAGGGGGAAAAGAAAGTGGGAAGGGGTGAGAGGATTGAGGGCAAACATGTTGAATACTAAATAATGATTGAAATCAAAACATATTTTGTTTATTTTAGATCAAAGAAGGAGACCTACAAAAAGTACAAGAATTATGATCTCCAAGTCCACACAATTGTACTATGGAATGAACCCTATGAACCCTCTGAAAGGTAAAAGATATCAAACTTGCTTTAAGGAGGCCTGGGGGGGGCTCAGAGATTTTTATAATATGCAATGAAAGTATATATTTTAGTCTTAATGACATCCTTAGCTACAATTAGACACTCCACAAACATTGTTGCACTAGATTTGATATACAAATACACAAAAAAGATCAACAGGAAAAAGGTTGTACTTTGCATTTTACTCACTAGGTGTCAGGACATGATACTCTGAATCTGATGCACTGAGTTCACTTTTGAATATCAAGATTTCCTTCTAGGTACACTTGTTTACTTCATGATAAATCAACGACTTAATTATATTTATGACTATAGTAAAACATTTAAGCCTGACTTAAGGGGGCTGGTGGTACTGAAACTTTTTTTACTTGTGTGAGCATATGTCTCAAATTATGAATAAAGGAAAACAAATGCAATATAAATATATTTTTGGCTGAATGACATCCTTGGTACCCCATATACTTCATTGGTGCTGATTTGACAGAAAACGTCCTGTCATTTTTTTCCAATAGCATAAATTTAAACTTCTACAATTTTGAAGATATCAAAAACTAAAAGAAATTGAATTTTTATGACCTAGAGGAGGGGGGAAGCAGTTGCATTTTGACAAGGAAAGCATACCCAAAGAACGTATAGCCGCCATAGTCTCGCCACCTGATGGCCTAGTTCCCAAGACGGACTCTTTTGCAAAGATAACATATATAATTCACCTATTATCGTTATGATAGACGTTTTTTAAATTTATGTTCGATCAGAATGTTTTTTTCTTCTAAAAAGTCTTGTATTACATATTGCTACACATTGCTTTATCTTTTATAGTGTCTATTCCGCAATTATTTTCATAATTTAACCACATTTACTTTTACATGTATTTATCTTCCGTGGTTAAGCATGGAAGCTATGGCAGTTTTAGAGAATATTTTGACAGAACGACCTTTCCGCCAGGTGGACAGCCTCTGGCTATACACTCATTAACATTTAATTTTTACAACGTATCATAGAACAGAAACAACATCTACTCAACAACATTATAGAAAACGCCATCATGTTTACAATTCTACCTCTAGCCGCATTTCAATACATAAATTTCCATTGTAAACTGTTAATTTCTAAACACTGCATTCTGTTTTAGATGGGACCGAGATTACAGGCCAAGGGCAAGGTAACAACTTGGAAATAGAACCAAAGGAAGAGACAGTTTTTAAGATAGGAGAGCTTTCAAATGATGTGTCCACTGCAGTGGAGCAACATTCATATTCAGGCAACATTTCAAGGGATCCAGATAATGAAAGAAAATTAAATAAGATTAAAAGAGACTCTAAATTACGCAGAAACAGTTCAGGATTTTGATGCAAATGTTTATAGTATGACAAACAGGCACTAAAAAGAGCCAGGATTTTGTAGCTGATTACAATTTAAAATATCTTGCGAAATAGGTGTTAATGACCTGCTATATTGTTTGATCACTTGGGTTTTTCTATGTATCAATGTTTATTTAAATATCTGTTATTTGTCACTTAAAAGTGCTAATGGCCTGCTCATGCCATAAGCTACTTATCATTCACACCTTCTAGGCTATATGTATATATATGTTGTACTGTACTTTGTATGTTTAATTATTGCCTGAAGATGTTGTAGTAAACAACAAAAATTTGCTAATAAATTCAAAAATGAACCTATTTGGAGTAGCATTTTTGCTTATAATCAGACATTCAACAAAAAATTCCCATAATTTTCTTTAATATACACATGCAGTATCATTTACTCACATTTGTCCTCTTACGGTATAACTCAAAGGTGCACAAACTCTGAATATGTGATCACTGTAGGCAGTCACTGTAGGTAACAAAATGTATTAAATCGAAATTTTGAAGAATTGTGAAAACTATGTTCCAATTTCAAAATTATAGCACTCTTGCTTTATATTCTAAAATAACCTACGGAAAGTAGGGACTCCAGTAATTCTATTTCTACAATAAATGGTGTCAAAATAGTGCTCTTTATTCAAATCTCTGAATTACATGTATGTCACATTTCCGACAAGAGCTTTGGTACATGCCTTCATGTTACTAACATTACTTTCAACATTTCACAATGATTGAACTGAAAGTCACAATAGTTATGAGAATTTGAATGATACTAGTGTAAGTAAAGTTGTTCCTGAAAGTCTTATTCTACTTTTAGAACTAATATTGTTTGGTTCAATATAAAACTTGACCAAATTTTGACCATTTATCAAAAATGGCAAAATTTGGTCAATTATTTTACTTTCAGCAGCTAATAAAACAATGAACAGAAACATTGGAGGTAGTTGTTCATATGATAATAGAGAAAACCTATCCAAATCATATATCATCTGAACCACAACTTTAATATTTAGCAATATTAACCCTAAGAAAAAATCGAAATATCTTTTTTTTCTTTAAAAAGGCAAACAAATTCTAAAAACACAAATTTCTAACAAAAATTAATCAACTCCTTCATTTTTCAAGATATCAAAATACAAAAAAAAGTCTAAATCAAAAACATTCTTATAACTTCAGAATTGTTATTTTATATCTCAATGTTTCTGTTCATTGTTTTATTAGCTGCTGAAAGATTTTTTTTTATTTTTTTTATTTTCAAGAAACAAGGGGATTTTTTTATTTTAAGATATTAAAATACAAAACTTCATCTTTTAGAGCATGTTTTTAGCTTTAATATTTTGTTTCAGAATTGTTATATCCCTTGTCAAAATGAAAATATGACTATTTGAAGTGATAAAAGTCACTGAAAAAATTGGCTATTTTGAAAACTACCAATTTTCAGCCCACTTTTATAATTTCAAACAGCCACAAATTTCTTTTGAAATGAGCTTATTAATTAGACGATATTAAAGTTAATTTTATTCCCCCCGATATTTTTATGTTAAATAAAATTCAAATAAATTTGAGTGACATAAAATATATCCTTTTATAGCATTATCTTTTACAGAAAATAATTATTTGGAACATATTTTTGACAATTGTGCATATAAAAAAAAGCAAATAGACCCTCACGCCCGCCCCCTTAAGTTAAAGCTTGGTTTGTTATCATATGAACAACTACCTCCTTAAGTTAAAGTCAGATTTACAGCTATAGGTCTATTATTAGGTTTTCTCTAATTCACTTTATAGAAACTGATTATTTGGGACATGCGTTTGTTCATATCAAAAAAAGAAATTAGACCCTCAAGCCCCCTTAAGGAGGTTCTAGACCTTCTTTTTCTATATGGTGGCAATTGGCAACTGGTCCAAAAAAGAATGTGCTATGGCAGTACATGTATTTAGATTAAAGGCTTCCTTAAGGCCTTGGCCACACTTTGAAATTGCTAATAAATTTCTTTATTAAATATAATGAACAAAAAAAGAAATGCATAGCCTACTATTTTTTGCAATATATCAACATCTACTCGTAAAAATGATAAACTGTTACTTGATACATGTATCCATTCAATCATCAATTTTCATATTTAGGACAATTTGAAATCATTCTTTCATTTTGACAACTAGAAACAGAAAAAATATAAATTTGCTAGAATTCTAGGAATACTCAATAAATCAGAATTTTGCCTGTTTGTCAGTTGTAACACTACCTCCTTGGGATTTGATTTTTCTGGGGCTATTCAGATCCTCCTTGGGTCAGGGACACAAAAGTTGATCCTAAAAGGCTGCAAGATATTGCTTGAGTGAGAGATGCTGATCTTTAAAGAAAGGGTTGAAAGCTTTAGTGGCCTGATGGATAGCACACTCCCTTGTCGTGCAAGATATGTCATTCGGATGAGACAAAAACAATAATATTGTCTGCAAGGCATATTCTGAGTGGGAAACTAGCGGTGGCAGAGGACTGTAAAGTCCGACGTGTGAGCTGATTGGTCTACCACACCAAAGAATGATATCGCCATGGCCATGATATTCAACATTGAATGCTAGCCATTAATATAAAAGAAGAAGGGTAGTTGTCCACACAATGTTAAGTAATGACAAAGGTGTTTTATCATTAAATTCAGAATTCTGTCATGGGGCATTGCTGAAAGTTGAGATATCAACCAAAGCTGTTGCAGAAATCATAAAAAAAAAAAAAAATATTAATAAGCCAAAAAAAACAAAAAACTTTTGATGGCACACGGCATTCTGGTGGCAGGTGATCACTTTTCAATCTATTTAGGATGCTGGCAGATAATGTGTGTTGCATCAGGTAAGGGGGCTTTTGCTGATACCAAAGTCTTCCACAAGGGGGCAGTGTAATGCGAAGGGGTTAAGAGGTGACTTATTAATGATTGGCACTCGTTTCTAGAGTGCCAAAATATCATTAATTAGCATTGGCAAGCATACACATTAAGCAACTCCTAACAGATCTGTGGGGTCATTTCCTATGTTAACTTCTGTATCTTGCATGTCAGCAATAACATGAAACATTTTAAGCATGGGTTCTTTTTGTCCTGACCCAGAAATGGCCTAGTAGGGTTTGTACTCTCTATCCCTTCTAGGAATATCATATCTATCAGATGGGCAGATTTATCATATTTTAAAGGGATACTGTCTGCAATTTTATGGTTACATTTTTTACCCTTTTTGTCTTATAGCGATCAGTCTTGATTCATTATTTGATAAGTGTTTACCATGTGATAATGGCGCCATAGCTATATTTAGCCTGACATTAATGGTGCAGTGGGTAGAGTCTAATGCGCAGAACCCCGAAATGGAGGGGGTGGATGGTTCTGATATCAGACAGATAGCTATACTAATAACGGGTTTAAATGCATAAAGCCTGCCTTTTAAGTTTTTCTAGAATTCTAGGACAAAGCATTTTTTTTCTGGCTTTAGTTGAAAGAACTGTCTCTAAATGTCTAAAATATGGAATATGGAGCCATTCAGAATTACACTTTCTGAATAACATAGAAATATAAAATGATGTGTTTCTTTTTTTGTTCAGTATATAAAAATAAACAAAGCCAAACAAACTAAACACTCAAAAAGACAATTTATAATTTAATAAAAGTGGAATCTTCTACTATTTTCAAAAGATAAAAGACATCAACTTTTACAGTATGTTTATACCTTTTTGTTAGTTCAGTTTATAATTACAAACCTTTTTTCAAAAAAGAGATGGCAGCTTGAAGTGATGAAAGTGAGCTGAAATTAGAATTGTTTTTAAACTACCAACTTTTTCAGTGACTTTATCACTTCAAACAGCCATAATGTTTATTAATTGATTGATTGAAATTCTTTTTTTCATTTATACATGATACAGATTTTTTTTCCAAAAAGACAAACAACAACAACAACAACAACAGTAAATAACTGTTATTAAAGAGTAAACATATGGTGATGCTATCAAAAAATTAAAGTTAAACATGTTTAATGAAAAAGGAGACACTATGAAGTAAGACATTAAAAAAGTCTACTTGTTTTCATATATATACTCTGCAAAAATTCAAAAGCATCATTTGTAAAATTTCACTTATTTTTAAATAGAGGCATTATATTCAT
>JAVSBT010300521.1:0-11935 GCA_033118115.1 Pharyngocirrus eroticus | reverse complement strand
CGATTTTTCACCAATAGGGTATAATGATGAAATATGACCAAGGGGTTTGGGACACCCTGTCAACCTATCCTACATTTACATAGCACAGAAATTAACAGTGCTCATGGTGTCAAATTATTACCATTATTGAATCTCACATTGAGGTTGTTAACACAAGAATATTTCAAAGCATAGTTGTTACTTTATGTTTACTTAATTACGTGTGTGTGTGTGTGTGGTCAAGATCAAGTGACCTTTATGAGTTGATAATATGAGGAATATTCTGGTATTCAGCAACAACTCATACGTTTACCTCATTTTCAATACATAATTTCATCAGATTCATACAGGTAAGTTTGGTTTTACATTGTATAAAAGATATGTATGTTCTGTTTCATATTTCTCTCATATTCAACTAAAAACTTATTTTTACTATTAACATTTCAGTTAATGTCAGTGACTTTCATTAGGATAATGAGAGCCTTTATATTTCTACATAAGGTGTAAGTGTGATGAAATGATAGACTGTTTCATATAAATTGCTAAGTCTATATCCGCCTTCATGTTGCTTCATCTCTGATTTTGATTTCTGATTTTTATCCTAGCGGTGACATTTAAAAGTGACTGAAACTTTGGTATTAATAAGAGCAAGTTTTTCAGTTGAGATTATGAGAAATTCAATTCACTCAAAGTGTTTGAAAAAGGATCAAGACAACATGAGTACTGGCAAAACAATTTACTACATTGTGTACATGTTGAAGCCCTTTTACTAATTCTATTCATATAAACATTACTTATTTTTTGTATAGAAGTGTATCGAACACATAGTATAATCAGAAATTGAATCATAGACCTGGAACTTTTCAATTTTTGGCATTTTTTAGACTTCCGTTCAAGATGAGGTCTTCTTTATTTGTCCTTGTAACTGTTTTGGTCTTGAAGGCGGTGAACTCTAGACCACCGGTAACCCCTGTAGTGACACCTTCAACAGTGTGAGTAACAGTCTTCTGGTTTCCATGTTGTATTGCTCTGTTAAAATGGTGTTTCAAATTGTTTGTTATTAATTCATCATCATGAAAAGTAGTAAAACTGTAATGTCAGTTAATAAAGTTTTAAAGTTTTGCATCCATGCACACACATGGTAGCTCATTACCATTATTCCTGGCAGCATACATCCAAAAATCTAACTTGACATGATTCTAAAGTTTTATTTTCTATCATACAGTTAAACGTTTATATCTATTTTAACAGAACTTCAGATATGGTGGGGTAATAAAATAGAATTGTCATCTTTGTTGTATTATTTAGTCATGATATTCGGTTTATCATCCTAACCATTATCTTGTTATTTCTAACATCATCTTTTTTCCCTTTTAATTTCAAATCAATATTCCACAGGACCTTGTGTATAATTGACGGTAAGAATTTTGTATAATTATAAGAAATAGAATAACTAATTATGTAAAAATCCATAGTATTGATATGCTGTGAAAGCGTATACTATTTGTTTATTTTTTTGACCTTTTGAGTTTGACCCAGATTCAGGTACTGGTAGTCTCCATCTAGTGACATATCATAGTCATATTTTAAGCATATTTTTGTGTTATATCTACAATGCATTTTCCGCCAAATATCTATGATTAAATGTATTTCCCTTCAATTTGACAAAGGTTTCTGTGATCAAGCCCCTTGTTGCGGCGATAGAGTGTGTAGAAAAGAAGAGCTTTATGATCAACGGCCACGATGTCTGTAAGTCCATAACACCCTGTTTCTGGGATTAATCATCATTCAGTGTGTATTGCTTCAGTGTTCCCTACTGTAGAATTATGTAGTCGGGCTACAGTGTGGCGACTTTCCATGTAATTTCGTATAAATAATATTAAATGTGCCATGTATATTATTGACAATAAGCATTTATTATTATTATCATCAGTTCGCATAAATAACCAAAATCTATCACCCGATAAATTACTTCAATAATTGCTAGCATATATTACTCATTAATGTTGCTGGTCGATTTATCATAACCAAACACCAATGGCTCTATGTATATGATTTTTGTCTGACAACTACATCAAAAATAATCTTTAAATCATTCACCAAGTCTTTGGAGCCCCAACGCCACCTGGTGGATGAGTGGTGAAACATCCAAATATGACCCTTAGTCCTATATGAAAGGAAGTATAATACCCGATGATTGAGAATAGGAAGTGTTTATAGATTTTTTTTCTCTGATATTTTTTGTAATTTCAGGGATCCAGTCACATACCATTAGAAGAATTATATTTCAAGGTTTTATTTGAGACGCTTTTGGTCTTCAATGCTGCCATCTAGTGAATAGTTGGGATACGTGTTTGGAGTTCTCGGTCAACATGAAACTTCACACATAATGACTTAGTGAACTCTTTAAAGAGGGACGATTTCATAATAGAATGAATTTGTGTCATCATGTTTTGAGTAAAAAGTAGGCCAAGCTGGCTCCATGTTGCTGCACAGGTCCATTGTCATGGATTTAATAGAAGAGTCAAATTCAAACTGCAATGTACTATCAGCATGGATTTATATGTAACTCTAGATCATGTTATTGCCTTTATTATCATGTGATACACTATTTTAGATGAGCACATTTTCAAAAGACAGTTTTAACAACTGCATTTGTATTAACAATAATACTGCTTTGATTTTTGACATGAACAAGAAACTATAAGATTGTTTTCTTTCAATATATTATGGTAGGCAGTCTTTTTTACGATAGTTTCTTTTTCATTCTTGTGAGTATTTCTAGTCTGCTGTTATGGAGAAAACAGGCATTAATGTTTGGAATGTCTGTAAGGTTATAAATATTGAATGTAATTTTGATACACATAATCATGACTACCTATTCATGTATCCATAGACATAGATGATGTATCTAATCGTATGTCCATAAATGACTTCATTTCACTCAAAAGCTGGTTATTTTTTATGTTGTTTTATATTACTAAATCAAAACACATCAGATAAAACACAATATCAGATTAAATCATTTTTTTCCTGTTCAATGTAATAATAAATAAATAAAGAGAGATAGGCATGATGATTGCACATTTAATCTGTTGATATAATCTCTGATTATTCACTCTGTGAAAGTTGCTATGACAATTTTCAAAATTAACATGAAGTATTTTTTCAAACACTTAAATCAATAGAATTGATATTGTTTTTTGAAAACACCATTACCATTGTTTGTTACCAGAAAATATCAAACTAAATATTACATCATAGTATACAAACTCTTGACTAGTTACTATCTTAAGCTTACTTGTGAGCTTTTGGCTATTCTTTGGCTATTCTCCGCCAATTATGAAAAGTTTCGGCAGTGTCCGTTAAAAATTACATGATGTTATTTGAGTAGCTAAAACATCACAGCATACCACTTTTGGTTTTACAGCAATATTAGTTCATATCATGATTATGTGATACATCTTTTTGAAACACTGTTCAAAAATAAAGAAGGTAACACTTCCTAACAGTAAACTTGCATTATTACTACATTTTGCTGCACTGATACAAGACCAATTAGTGTACCTTAAATTCGTTCAAAAAATTGTTTAGTGTATCATGGTCAGACAAACAAAAAGGATGTTCAGATGTCACTGAGTATAATGTTTATGCAATACCTATATCATACCTATATTTATAAATAATGTTTGATGACATTTTTTTGGATTTAAGACAAACTATATTCAGACAGCATGTTACAATTGAAGAGTGTGCATATAATTTACATGTGTCAAGTATATCAATCACACACTATTAGCAGTGATATTCTAAATTTGAACCCAATTGTATAACAGAACAAATTAGTGGTTCTGTGATAAAGACATTTTCAATCCTTAAACATCATAACCAGTGTACTTTTCCACTGTGTAGTTGTAGTCATCCATATCGCAGAGAAAATCAACCTCATGATAAACACCTCTGAGAGTTTCTATCTTATCTTTACTGATTGAATTTACCAACATCTCAACCCAGGTCAGATTTGGATTTTTGTGGAGATTCTTGATCAAATGATCCATAATGTCATTCCCAATATTGCAGCCCGTTGCTCTAATCCTTGTTAGATTTTGAAGTTTTTCTAGGTGCTTAAAAACGTTTGCAACGTCTAAATAATGTTTACAACGACTCCCCCATGCACCATTGAAAGAAATATCTAATATTTCCAGGCTTTCTTTCTCTATGATCTCTTTACTTACGTCACATTTGCAAAAACATAACATTAGCTCCCTTAGATTTGGAGAGCAAAGGATAATCGTTTTTAATGCTTTGGATTGCTCTGGTGTGATGGGTCCTATACTAAGGGAAACCAAGTTGAATGTAGGGTTAACCATTCCTGGTATTATTATATCTATGGTCGATGCTACGTTGGCTTCTGGAAAATAGTTACTCACATCTAGTGAGACTAGATCTCTCTGACCTTTAATCAACTTGGTAAGGGGCAATACAACACTCTTTGGAATATTACAGGACCTCATTTTAAGCTTTCTAAGACTCCTAAGATTGGATGTTAAAAGGGTTGTAATCAATAAACCCCAATCTAAATGCTCGTTTCCTGAGAGGTTTAACTCGAATAGATTCCTCTGCTTGGTTATAACACCACACAAATGTCCAGTCAAATCTTTTGTGATTTTACACAATGACAAATCTAAAACCTTAAGATTTGCAGGTTGGTTACATATGGTTCTGATTTCAAGCCATGAATAATTACATTTTGGAAATTTGAGCTCAGAGATAAGTTTTAGATCACACCCATCTAGACATTGTAATATTTCTCTATTCCGCGTAGTTATAACCCCTGGTGCATCGTAATATCCTACTAAAATTACCCTGGCATTGGTCAGAATACCTGTATACCATTGGAAAAGATTTTGTTTTTCCAATGTCAATGCGAAGCACACAACTGCAGAGACAGTCTCTGATTCATTTACAATATCTCTAACAGTTAGAGTACCACCTGGCACTGATTTGGGAAGAAGGGTTTTCACGGGGCTAGACGGGTCTAGATTATTTTGGTTTATCGTTATGGGATCTAGCATAGCAAAAGATGAAAAAACAGACTGGGCTATCCCTAGCCCTACATTTTTCTCATTTAACATAGTTGACCATAAACAATCCATGTCTAAATTGCCATCAAATATCCATGCCTTGCATTTTGCGCCAACAGCGTTTTTGCCTAAAGGACTACACACTTTCAGTATATAAGGTAAAATATTTTGGGAAATATTAACTGCAAACTCGAAAATGAAATGTATCCTATCAATGTACTCTTGAGAAATGGGAATGGTATGTTTTATCATAGCCAACCCACCAGGCGATTTGGCAAGGTAGTACCCAGCTACATAATCTTGGATAGATTTATGAGGGAAAGTCACCTGGATATTGTCTGATCTAGAACCTCTAACCTTTTGACTAGACAAAAAACCCATTCTGAAGAAATCTGAACCCAATTGCTTTTCAATTTGGTCTTTGCGAAATAAGAGCTGACCTTGTTTCTTAGATATGTTTTCCAAAGCTAACTTGCCTAATCTCATAAGAACCTCTTCCAGATCCAGGTCAGATTGACCTTTTTTCCCTTTGTATCTGTTATAAAACCATTCCATAAGTTTCCAATACAATAAACATTTCTCCTGTGGAAGAGACTGGTCCTCTTCCTCATAGAGAAGACAAAATATTAGTAAAATTATAGGAACTCTTGCAAGTTCAAAAAAGTCATCTTCCTCAATGCAATTGAAAAAATGTAGTGCAACTGACTCACTCTGAAAGTATTTTATAACAAAATCTATGATCTCTGTGATTGTGAAGCCATCTATTTGAAAGTGATATTCAAAAAATTTCTTTGTGTTGGAAAAAACAATTGTTTTCCAGGGGCGGCTAGTCATGAGTACAGTAAGGTTGGCAAAACATTTCCTTTCTACAATTGTGTCAATTTGAGGACAAGTTCCCACAGAATATTCATCATAACCATCAAAAACCAACAAAATCCTCTCATCTAAGTCAAGAATATTTTCAAGGAGTTCTTCTTTAGTGTTTAGACTATGTTGGTCGATAATGACAGAAGCAAGAGATTCGTTTGAACTAACATACCCCAAAGAGACAACAAAAAGGAGGTCATAATTTTGTAATTCTTTTACAATATTTTCTTTTTTTCTTTCTACCATATCAACCCAATCAATTGCAATTCTTTTTATCAACGTGGTTTTCCCCACACCAGGCCCACCTTCTACCAGAATGTGGGAACCTTTGTTTGCTATACTGAATACTTGACTGTAATGATCCAGAGACTGCCTTTTTTTGTGTGTGTTAGTAAGGACTATTCTGCATACTCCCACATCGACAAAAATGTCTAGCAAGTCCATTGTATCATCTTCATCTGATGGTAAACGTTGTACGTGTGCCATGTGGATGCTATAGTAACGGCATAACTGACTTTGCAAATCTCTTATATCTAGACAGAGAGAAAACATACAATAGATAATAATTATGTAATATTTATCACCAGTGTATTAAATAGAAAAATCAAACCTAAAGTGAAATATCATAAATAAACAGCCAACATTTGGATTTCTGCAATTAAGGACTTATTTCTTCATATAATTATTTCCACTATATGGTTTGTAGCAAAAACTCATGTTCATCTGTTTAGGGATTCTAACTAAATTGGTATTCCCAGTGGCATAGATAGTTTAGTTAAACTGTGGGAACAATTTATCCGAAGGTTATGAGTTCGAGTCTCAAAGAAGATGGGAAATTGTTCTATCCATTTATAATATTGCAGACTGACAACAGACATACAGATGTTTCTTATTCCAAAAATGATTATAATACATACATGTATATCTTCTTTAAATTATAAATACTATTATATGCTTTGACATTGCATAAAGATGAAGTGTAAAATTATCAATTATCAGATGCATAGACACGTCTTGCTTTCAGAGATTCATATTTTTAATTTAGCAAAATATTTCAGTACAAAATGATATCCTTATAGTTCTACCTCTAGCCAAATATGTATGATACAAGTTTTTGATTCACTTTGTAGCCAACAATTGAGATTTAAGCAAAATTTGACCATGAAATCAAATCACTCTTTGTCACATTCATTAGCATTTTCTATAAATAGTTTTTTAAATTTCCTTTGTTATAATTAAATACTCATTGTTTTAGTCTTTTTGTATATGTTGATGAAAGAAAAGAAAAACCACTAACCAGATGAGTTCTGTTTTCCACCTGAAAAAATATTGAAATGAAATTATGATAAAAATGAAAAATGCTCAATATTGAGAGTTTTATATAAATAGGATTAAAATTGTCATATTATGTTGGAATGATAATATTTGATGGAGTCATTAAAAACTGTAGTATATTCTCACAAGTATGTATTATGTTATCGTTATTCTATGATGGAGATACGATTGCAATAATACCTTTATACACATCTCTTTCAACTCGTAGTTGCTCAATGTCTGTTTGGAGTCTAGTCATTTGGGAGCCATGTTGCTTTAAGGTAGAGCCATGTTTACTCTGCGTGTCTTGGAGTCCAGTTATCTGGTAGCCATGTTGACCCAAAGCAGAGCCATGTTGTCGCTGTGTGTCTTTGAGTCTAGTTATTTGGGGACCATGATGACTTTGGGTTTCTTGGAGTCCAGTTATTTGGGAGGCATGTTGATTTTGTGTATCTTGGAGTCCAGTTATTTTGGAGCCATGTTGCCTTTGTGTGTCTTGGAGTTGACCTATTTCAAGCCTAGCCAAGGCTTTGTTGAATTCTTCATCATCTATGGACATTTGTGAGAGATGTAGCATTTTCTGGTGATATCTAGGTATTATAGAGGCATCAACCAAACACTGGATAGCGTGGATTGTATTTCTCCATATCGCATTAAAACTTTGGTCACTGATTGATGCATTTGAATGGGCCAATTTATTCCGGTTTTCTTTTATCACTTTAATATTGTTTTTGGTAGCATCCCATATAAGGACTTCTGCAGGAGGCGGATCGTATAATTTGTCCAGCAATGCAACCATTAATGTGAGGTCAAACTCAGAAGATTTCAAAACTTTACTTTCATCCTCAGAAGGAAAGAGGGTGTTCCTAAGAAATTGTGGGATAGCTTTCATCTCACGAGACTTTCGATTAAGTTCTATATTTTTACTGAGAACCTTTGGGTCAAATAGTGGTATTTTATCAAACAGCTCTCTGACCGCCTCTGTCCCAAGTTCGACTACAAGAAATGATGCCCTAGCATAATTCTTGTTCTCCTTTGTGAGAACAATGCTTCCCCCTGTCGCCATAGTTGTGGATTTTTTCTACTGACAGATGTTAAAATTCTTTGTGATATGTGGCAGGCACCGATCAACTGTCCATAGCACCTTGTTTCCTTGAAAAACTGAAATTAAAGATTTAAAATCAGATGTGACCCTATGTGTTATTTGATACAGTAACCGTTTAACTAAGGAACTAAGCAATAAACATCACAGTTATAAAATTTAAATTATTTTCTAAATAAAATGAACTTATTCACTTGATTCATTCATTATAACTTGAGGAAAGATCTGTTTTTTGAAAACTTTGTTTATGGCAACATTCAACTGCTTGTAAGTTGTATGATATGACATTTGACTGTTTTGCTCTAAAATGAAAGAACTACTGTCTTAAGTATATTCTAAAACTCAACCCCCAAAAAATGCAAGGGCCAGCCTATGGCCTCCAACATTGATTGATACAAAATGGTAGTATTGAACAAATAAGGTACCGGTACATAGAGATAAGTACTGGATTTTCTGAACTTTCTAAAAAAACAAACGAACATTATTTTGATACATCGATTAGATTCAAAATCTGTATATATCTTCAAGGACCATTTAAACAAGCAGTTGAACTGTTATTTATGTGAATAAATAAATCGATTAACTATGTCATAAGAACATCAATGATAAAATAGATTTGAGATTCAATCTGGAACGTAACTTTTTCTACCTCATGTCAAACTCATGATTACCACATTATGAATATGTAATATATTTTAAATTCTGCAATTTAGGACCTTTTTATTAATTTTACTATTTCTGCCCTTTAATGTATTTTACAACAGTCTCAACACGAACTTTTGTAATATATTGAATTTGTGTCTATGTAAATCATGTTTCTTCTGTTTATTTCAAATCTACTTGACTCTCAATGTAATTGATGGTTTTGAGATGTCATACCTGACAATTATCAAACATTTCAAAGTCATCCTAGTGTTACCTGGCTGACATCCAAAAGACATTAAGATAACTGTTTGCAGCATGATTGAAGTTTCTGAATCTCAAGATTGTTTGAATTATGATAAGTCATAGTTTAAGTGCCCTTTGATAGATGTCGCTAGCTTTGGTTGTCTGATCCAAAGCAGGTTCAGAATGCTATTTGCACACTTGTTTGTTGTGCAAAAGGTCCTTGTTTCGAAAATGGGCAGATTTAAGTAGATCTCTTTTCACTTGCTTTCAAGATATGTCATACGGATAAGAAAATAAAGCGAGGCCCTATGTCAATAATTACAGCTTGTAAATAACCCAGATAAATGTTGAAACAATACACTCCCCAATTAAGTGCTAGAACAACTTCACTTAGGTGCAGAAATGGGTACTGGTATATTATGATACAACAACAAAATGTAAAATTGTGATGCGTTGCAACATTGTTATGCGCTGTACACTCCCCAGGAAGGATGAGAAAAACATAATATGCGTATCCTGCCAGGAAACTGTTGTGAAGCACCTTTGAGCATGCGTATAGATATTGAAAAAGAGATCTATATAAGTGTTGATAATAATACTATTAAAGCTCAGTGTACTAACACACAAACCATTTACTTCCTATACATTTATGTCCGACAGAAATATATTCCTCTAGAAATAAAGCAAGGTTTTACTTAATCAGGAATTAGGCCTCTAAAACAGGTTATAAACAGTTTAATTTACTTACCGTCAAAAACCTTTCAACTTCTGCATGATTGAAACGGAAACAACTTTCAAACAGTTCTTTATTCCTCAATGTCCAGTGATAACAATGATCAATGATTTACCTGTGAACGTTATATTAAGGTGGAGCAAAAAAGCTGATAAGATGATCAAAGTCCACAAAACAATGGTGTCTCAAGAACCCTTGAACACACAAGTGTGTAAAGTTTTCAACTCTGTAAAATCAATGTGAACTTTTACTGGATTTGTTTAAATACTGGATAACAAACTGATATATTAAATAGTGAAAAGGAGCTTATTAAACAGATTATATATCAAATTATAAAAAAAGAAAGAATTTCAAATGAGTCTTAGACTTAATTCTCAAATGGATTACCCTGCACATTAAAAGTACATACATGTACATCTATTTAGAATATAATGTTGTCATTGAAGCCTATCCTTGCTGAATTAATTCTGCCAATTGAGTTGAAGACCATCCCTTTTTCATCAGTTATTAGTTCAATTAGTGTGACCTAATTTTACTGACCTAGATACAAACCATTCCTTCCATAATTATCAATATTTGTATGACAAGACACTTCACATTTATATCTAATTACTTCATTATAATTGTGTGATTGCATGTAAGTACATAATCACGATGCACTTTGTCTAAAACTGTCAAACAGACCTTGTTTTTGGGTGCAGTGAATTTACAGTTTTGCTGCGAGGTTTTGGACACAAGAAATGATTGTCAATTCATTAAAAGTGTTGTATGATATTAGTCATGATAATTTTTTGACAACTTAGAAACACCCCATTTGAGGTAAGGGTACAATGTAAGCACTCCTTAACACAGAGAAATATTTTTTTATTGTTGAGGTTTTTCTGGGTTTAATTTCAAGAATTTTGATGAAAAATGAATCCTATTCTACATGATTCGAACAGAACATTCTACTATTGTGGATGTATTTTTGAAAATTGATACGGATTTTAGGAGCCATCACAGAGAGGTTTTCAAGGCATCTCATTCTAAAAACATACAATGGGCATTACATAAAAACCTTAATTGACTAAAATTGTATTTGTTATTATGTTATAATTCAAACTGTAAAACACAACTCATGGTAAGTTGTTGTTTTTAAGCTTGATTTTGATGGCAGAAGTATTTTATTTTTGTCAAAGTATGTGAGGGGATTTGTGAAGAAGCTGATAGATAATTGCTATTAACACGTGATCAAACAACAACATAATCTTACATTCAGTAAAGATGCTACTGTTAATACTAAGAGATAGAAGATTGTATAAACATGTTTTTAACAGAAACTATTTACATTTTGAACATTCTTACAGGATATTGCGTTATTGAAACAATGAATACCTTTACAATGCTGTTTATAATGGCCGCCATTTTGGTCGTTACAATTCTGTGCGGACCTGTTATAGAGAGGGATCAGTAAGTATGACTTATTCATAAATTCATGAAACCAATTGTCTTATGCGAAATGTATAATATCAAAAACGAAAAAAAAAAGTAAAAACAAAGAATCAATAATCATGTCAAAAATAAAAAACTATAGGGCTTAAAATCAATCCTTTTATCATGATGAATTTGATTAATTGCTTGATCACGCTGTCGTCCTGAATAATATTGGTTATTTCTGTTAGAAATTTCTTTGATTTTAAAGGATATGATATAATTCAGTTATGGATTTTTATATTTCATTTCAGTCAATCGATAGCTTCAGATAATCATAAAAACGAAAAAAGATAGTAAGTATTAATTGAAATAGATAACATCGCCGTCATGATATCATATTTGGTTTTTATCAGTGTTTCAGAGTGCCCACTTAATGATAAAACTAGATCAGTTCAAGAGGTCATAACTTGAAGTTCTTGTACACAAATAAACTGTTTCTCAGACTCAGTGTTTAACTGGTGATAACTGGTATCATTTGGTATTCTTTTTCAGTGC
>JAVSBT010300410.1:0-11935 GCA_033118115.1 Pharyngocirrus eroticus | reverse complement strand
GAATGAATATGCAAAAAAGTCAAAATCAACAGTTTCAATATTGGACATAAAAATTACCGCCCACCCTACCCTTAACACATATATACATCACAATATTGCAGAAGACTTAAATTCCAGGGGGGGGGGGGGGTACTGTCATTAATGGTTTGTGATTCTGACTAACTCTCTATACTAGTCCACTTGACGGTAGGTTATTGTCAAGTTGTTGGTTTGACTCTTGCTTGAGTGGAAAGTTTTCTGTCTTTGTATAGCTTTATGCTTCTACAATATCATCTTTACTACTAAATATTCATAATATCCATTCCCCTGTGTATGGGTGTAGGGAATTATGGCTTAGACTCAAACTCAAATGTTTTTGTACCCCAATATAAAAATTACCTGGCATTTTATTCAAGAGGTGCAATTTATTAACTTTATGATAACTCCCCCATACCAGAAAATGATGTATTCAATGAATCAATGGTGTTAAAATTCACACTGTTACATTTGCCAAATGACATTTTAATTTGATTGGTTATTTCCATACTAAAAGATTTAAATAAAAGACTGACATTACAGTTATTTGAGTAAAACACAGAATGAAAGCCTATTTCACACCATTTGTGACTCAAATACTTCCATTATGTCCTTATCAATGAACATCACACAGTCAATGCTCAAAGCTATCATTCCTTCATTATTTTCAGTATGTTTTCAAAACTAAACAATCGATTAAGTATAAAAAGGTGACCGTAATGTAGGCCTTGCAATATATCAACATACAATGCTTTGACAATCCAAAAACCTGTGGCCAAACATATGACAGTCATCATCTTTCTTTCATGTCCTTATTTGTTTGTTTTCATTGCAACAGCTTGGAACATTCGGCTTACGCAATGGTTGACCTACAATTTAGTAGCTTATTTTAAGACACAATCCAGCCATCTACAAAATGGCCGCCCCCTGATCTACATCAATACATGAACAGCTACTTTTCAGCTGGTGAATTTGTTTTTTTCTTCTTTCCTCAGTATTTGTGTATAGAGATCTATATAAATTATTGAATTTCAACTCTTGGGTCATGTAGCCTAAATACTTGTGTAGACAAAAAGCATCAATAAATTCCTTGCATGTCGCCGCCAATATGATTATAATCCATAAAAGACGCTTTAAGTTCCAAGAATCAGACATAGACATGCTAATGATTACATTAGTTTATTTCCTTTGCATACAATTCCTTCAGTTTGTCAGCTTTTTAAGCAGTTGATCAAGGGATTCCAATACAATGATATGTTTGATTAAACAATAAGGGAAAAAATGGAAAAATACACACAAAAAATACAACTATTTTTCAAGGTAAAGAACTTGAAAAAGGAATTCCACTGAACGATATGTTTTTTATCAAGCAATAACGAAAAAAAAACATGATATAGAACTTAAAAAGAAAAAATGGTTTTATTTGTCCTGAAGCAAAATCTAATACCTTATAAGTAGCACTTACAAAAATAAAAAGACCATTCATTCTGCATGTTTATTTACTTTTTGCAAGCAGGATTTCTTCACTAGTCAATATGCAGGGCCCTCCTGTTTTTAAGACAGATGTTCAAAAAATATCCAGTTTACGTTTCTTCTTAGTGCTAATTCCCATGCATTTCGCATATATTTGATCAAATAATTCTAAGCCTGGGAGGCTGAGAGCAGTAAATCACTCCTCATTAGAAGCAACTAAAGTCAATCCACAGATACATTCCTTTTCCTGGATGAGTAGATCAATTCCTGGACACTTGAGATTCCTAGAAGAGACAGCTCTGGGTGATATAGAAGTGATATACAACAGATTGACTACCATCTAGTGTAAATAAGAGCCTGCTTCTATGGGTGTTTATGACTTTTGACTTCTCTGTTTGTCCACAGATTACTTCAAGGAAAATAAGCCTGAAGTAAACTCAGTATATTTCACTCGCGTCCAATGTTTGCAGACGTTACTCAAACAAATAGTCAGTATATATAAGTCTTTAATAGTTAGTTATTACTAGTGATATCTTCATAGATAAAAATCAATATTCCCTAAATCAAAAGGTTTCATTCACACTTAAATCTCATTCATTTTTTTTGCAAAATAAAGTCTTATAATGTTTATCTCTAAAAGCGTGTGTGATGTCCGTTTAACATTCAGTTTGAGAAAAAAATTAAACTTAATATAATATGTTTGAAAATAAACATGACACATTCTGCAATGTGAGACATCAATAAAAAATAAAGTAATTCTTGTGTAAATAGAGACATTGAATCCATGAAATGGTGCTTAATCCTAGAGTAAGTGCTTCACAAACAATTACTGAAGACAAGTATCAAGCAATTCAAGGAGCAAAGCCATTCAAGATTGCTTTTGACACCATCATTTGCAACTACACACATCTCATAGTAGTCTGTGTACGACTAAAAGGCATAGGGTATTTGCTCCATCAAAACTCACTAAATAATTCATAGTCAATCTGATATGTTTTCAGAAATCATTAGATCAGATTAACCGTGAGACACGATTGCTACTCGACAAAAGTGACAAAGCTCATTTTGAGTTGAGTGCTACTTTTCTTTTCTACTTCATATTTTTTCAACAATTCCATCTGAATCATCACAAAGAAAGAAAGAATTCCAGAAATGAGGTGATACTGTTGGAATAAGAAAATATTTTTATGACTGTCTGGTATCCTCAATAAATTAAAAACATTAATAAGGATATCACTCCTAGTTCAGTAAATGAAGAATTATAGGCAACGATATTCATACAGTGTCATTAGAGCACAAAATATGCCTGCTGGACAAGGATAGTGTTCATGACTTACATTTTCAAAAAAACAAACAATCGGATAAAATTTAGCTGAAAATCACCACATCCTTTGTTTCTCACCTTATTATGAACACAGAATTACACTAAATATTATTATCCATAGCAAGATCAGTGAATCAGAAGAAGCATATAATATTGTTGGTCATAATTCTCAGAAGTATAATTGTCTATGTTTAGAGATTGAACCTGAATAAATGTGACCCATTGTCAGGAATAATTAGGGGACCATAACAATCATCAAAATTTTAATTATTGTTACATTGACATAATAAATATTTTCATTCTTCTGCTACAAAAGTTGATACCAGTGTAATAATTCAAACCACTACTTCCCATCTTCCAAGGTTTCACTGGCACTCATTAGGTAACACCAAGCTCCAGTGTAATATATTACCCAAGATGAGTGATGTCTACCATTGTCTTCAAGCATTTACATGTATTCTTGAAATGATGCCATTGGGAATCAACACCTGTTACTGCATAAAACATGGTTATAAAGATCCAACTCAGGTCAAAAGGTCAGATGGGTGCCAATTTGCCAGAAGTCAATCTAAGTATATTTTTGAGGTTTTGTTTTTGTTTGTACTCAACTTCCTTCGTAAAATAAATCACATTTTGGAACAAAGCAGTCAGCACAAGATGTACCAATATGTGAAGTGGTATTTTTTTTTTGAAAAACTCTAAAATAAAGCAAATCACTACATTAGAATACAGTGATCAATTTAGAATTTTTTGGCTACCGGACCGGATAGCATGTTGATTAAGAAAATGACTAATTTCTACAGGACCGGAGAATACCTTAACATTGGGCTAAAACAGTCTGGGACGTCGGTCCGGTGTCTAAATCGTACACTGGAATATTTTGTGATCTTAAATAATTCAATTCGCTTAAAAACGTCACAAACAGCTTTACTATCAATATTCCACATAATTTCAATACATTTGTATTCACTGTTGCTTTATTACATAATAATTACTTAAAACTGGACCAACATAACAAAAAATACCCTATATCACAGAGAAAAGTGGCAAAAAAAAAAAAAAAAAATATCTGTTCAATCTTCACTCTTAGACCTGTTGCAAGAAGAAGAAAAAGGAGATTTATGCTAATCACTTTTCACAAATGACCAGACAGTAAAACATAATCAATTTAACAGCCTGGTAAATTAGGGTTTTCATTTGACTCAGCCATTACACAGAGGAGTTATGTGTGTCATTTAGTCTTAAGAAACCCAATGTTTTATGAACCTGTCTCTAAGGACTGCCCCTCCCAGGAATGGCTTAATCAGACAATCAATGAAAGATAATGGGTCAGATTTTTTTATCATTTCATGGTACAATATCTCTGTTGCTCATTTTGGTTTAATCAATGCTATTCATTAATTTGATCTACAGGCCAACTTGCTTTCAAGATAATTTAGCATATGTACACGAATAGGATCTATGCTTCTATACACCTATATGTGCCCTTTAAAATTCAAGAACTTTCATCAGTATTTTGAGACAGACCCTTTCCAGGAGATTGTCATTTTTTCAATGAGTATATACCAATTAGCAGTATGCCACTTTGTATGAAGACTCATGAAAGCCCCCACAAAGTGTTGAACAAACATTCCTGGGGGTGTGTGAATTCTGAGTAAGACTGAAGAGCATAGCTATGTTTTTCCTTCATTTCTTAGTCTCTTGATTGCCTAACAAGGTCACATAATCAGGTCAACCACTACTTTATCAGACATGTGGTGCCCTCTATCTCTAATCAAGTAATGTGTAACATGTGATAAAAAACTTTCTGAAAAGAATCCTATTCTGAGTGATTGGAACCATTTTGATTACAGCAAATCATGTCACATTATTTTCTGCACAATAAAAAAAAATCTGATATTGCACATTCTCCATGAGTCACCTTATGTCATTTAGATTCTAAAACTGCAGTAATTCAATGAAAGGCGAGGCCTGTATAAGCTCAGGGTGGAAACTGACTAAATTGTCAATCATTAGATCAAGATGACCACAGAAATCCAACGTCTTTTTCCATGAATTCATTAAGTTGAAAGAGGAATAAAAAGCTGTATTGTAGAGAATCGATAGAATAATATGGAGAATATGACCTCATAGAAATGGAGGTCATATGATACTTTTGAGACTTCAAAGTGCATAAAGGTATAACAGATTGGAAACTTTGACTGAACAGATTTATTCAATTATGCTTTAAAGTTGCTGTTGTTTTTCCTAGGATTACAATGCTTTACAACTTGCCCTATAAATATTTTCTTTGTGTTTCCATTTTGATATGGAGCTCAGTTTGATTTATTCAAACAAATATTACTCTAATCTAGCTTGCGACCTTCTCCCAAAGAAATGTTGATTACAAAATGAAATAAAAAGAATTTGGACATGGTACATGTCATAAAATCTCTCTAAATCAAGAAAAGGAAAGAAAGAAGGAAGGCGGAGTTCATGCCCATTCATTTTGTAATAAAATGATTCACAATATTAATATTTACTAAGGGTTTTTTTCTGTGTCATTTGACCATTCTTAACGCTATCTCTTGGACAATTACTCAATTCCATTGTTCTTTATGCAATCTTTCGTTTATCAAGGTTAATCATTTTCCGAGGAAATTCTGTTTACTCTACGATCTCTTGGTGATATCTTTATGCATGTGTTGGAATAGGATGTTAGCTATTCATTGTCACAATTTTTAGTTTTATTTGCTTGCCGTGTTTCATTGGTTCCGATGGTGCTTTTTTTACTGTAAGAAACATGACAAAGGACAGATAAAACAAGTTTACTCCATTTATCACCCATCTCATTTGATTTACATTCCAGACAAATTTAAGCGTGTGACTAAGCCCTTACAAAATGGGCCATCACTTAATTGCAAATCCTCTATCCAAGCGTCTCTGATACAGCATGATTTCTATTTTGTATATATATCTTATTATTCAAAAATCATATGAGCAATTCCCCTATTCACAAGATGTTTAAACTTTGATAGGGCAAAAGTAAGAAAAGTATGGGTTAACCTCTGATATATGGACATTCCGCAAGACTAACTAGTGATCAAATCTCTCAGCAGTCATTTTACCATTCACAAATCTGTTAGCCTCATCAGTAAGTCCATAACTACTCTTTGTTTCTATAAAAAAAAAATCTGAATTTGAAAACAAAAAGCTTGCTTGTTTTTCCAATGACTAAATTGTCCTAACCATAATCAATGCTCTAAACAAGGCTACAACCAATTATTCAATAAATGGAGATATCTAGTAGACCAACACCATTACAACAAATAATAAACCCACTAAAAAACTCTTCAGAACTCATCCATTAGCAATCTAATTGCATTATAATAGTAATGCCCTACTTTCTGTGTCCATTTGTCAAGTGGTCGCTACTAGGATTGGACTCCATAATAAGATCAATCTTTGGCATCGCAGCAACAAAAGCCAGCAATCCTAGAAAATGGTTGAGTGATTCTAATTTAATTCAAAGTCAATTACTCATTAAAACCCTCATAACTTTTCTAAAATGCCATTTAAAAATGCAACAATTCCTACCCATGGCTGATTGGAAAGATCCCTCTTATTTCAACACAAAGCCCCCTTAATCCCTATTACACATAAGAATTATTGATGAAAGAGTTGCAGTTCCTTGTGCCAGATGTGTTGGAAATGGATTAGTTCAACTCCTTAATCACCCTCTCATTCATGGCCACATCTGTAGTACCCTCACTTATTTTTTTAAATTTTGAAATTGATAAGAATTTTTCTTTTTCTGTCAACAACCTTTAGCAAAATGACAAGTATAAGCAGATGACACAACTTGTCCCATATAGTGTCACTGTCACTTGCTGAATGGCTCCCATTAGCATTGTGACATAACTACTCATATGATTAATATTTGATGTTTTTACAATGATAAATCACATTTTCATGATTTTAATCCTCAGAACAAAGGCAGTCAATTTCAGACTCATCATCATCATGAGGAAATGAAAAATCATACTGTATGCTGTATTCTTATTTTTGTTTTGCAAAAATTAGATTCTAAAAAAATGTATGATATTTAACATACACACGTGATAATGTAATTATTGCTTTATAATTCAAGTTATAGTTAAGTTTTGTTTAATGTATACTCAAGTCAATTGGTTCTACCTGAATAAAAACTGGTTCATCTGGTTCTTACAATTATTGAGGGAATTTATTATTCAAGGCTAATAAAACATATATTAAAATTTCATCCTGTTTCTTGCTACAATGAATGATAATATATGCATTTGTACAAAACAAGCTTCATCTTGTTACAAATTATCATAACATTTTATACAAAACAAGCCACAATTCATCAGGAATGTCTTTTTCACATACTTTCATCACTTGGTAAATGTTTTGCTAGCAACTTCTTCTATGAATTGTTTTATTCAGAAACATGTACGTTTTGTTTCTTTTACAAGAATGTGGTGGCACCTAAAAGAACAAAAGAAGCAATGGCTGAAAACAATGTCCCTATCTGTCATTCTATCATCCCTAGTAACTCTCTTAGGGCAGGTTTATTTGAATGAGCTGCTTATTTCCCATTCTTCCCTGGATGACCTCTCATGTCTGTTGATTAATCCACTCCATCTTTAAAAGATTGCACAGTGAGAATTCCTCTCATATCAATTAAGTAGCTAATGTAGTAAACCACCAATGCTACTAGTTTGTCAAGGGCAAGGCAAATAGGACAACAAACTGATACAACAAGAACATGCAAAAGTCTTAAGAATCTTTCGAAATGCTACAATACGGCGATGTATCTTTAGGGATGCTGCCAATGTCACCATTTTGGTATACAATAATCCCAGGAATGAGGCCACCGCAGGCCATGGCAAGACACAGTTTTGGAATCAATTCAATTGTTTTGTTTATCCAACATGGATGTAAAGTGTTCCAATCGATTCCAAAAGTGTGTCTAACTTGAACTACAGCCTATGCTGTGGACCCTTATTACAGTTACCACACAATTAATCAAACAAGCTATATGATGGTTGTCCACTAAATTGATATTGATATTTGTTTTCAATTTCAGGCAACTTAAAGCGTTGTATTCATTTGTGAGGAATTGGTATACTACTACCCTATACTTTATCCCACAAACTCTTAAAGCAACTGATGTAAATGAATACAGCGCTTTAAGGTCACATTGATATGGCTATTCCCTCAAGAATAAAACAGCAAAAACTATATAAACTTCTCATACATGTATACAAAGCTTACCAAATCCTCAAATATTCAAAGTACTAATGAAAATCAAAGCTTTCTCTGAAATGAGCATTAATGAATTTCCATTTTTCCCCTGACACGCTGACTAATTTCCTAATTGGTTCCCAGTCCTGCATAAGGATCAGCCTGTGGTGTTACTTCAATCAGGCAATTGTGAATAACATTAGTCTAATTCAGTTACAAAAAAATCCTCAAGGTATTATTGAGTGGGCGGGAACCTCTCCTTTTTTTCTGTCACAGTCTAATGAAAGCATCTCAAACAAATCCAAGAACGTTTTTTTTTTACAGAGACTAATCACATCGTCAACATAATAGAGACTTGAAATATTAAAAGAACTAATCACAGCTAGACTGAGGGTATCCCCATGTATTTGTTACACCACATGACACAATTCTTTCAATAACTCAATGTATTCAAAGCAATTGCACAGATTGAGGTAAGAACTCCTCCTTACTTATTCTACAAAGACTACCTTGCACCTGTTCACCATAGAACCCTTTTCTTGATTCAGTATGATGCAAGCCTTCATTCTTCATTCTCATTTGAACACCCTTTTAAGTACCCCCCCCCCCCATTTAAAGTACTAGTCTTTGAAAGAATAAAGGATGACAAAACCCCTTTTTCTATACTTATATAAGGACTGCTATATAAAAATTTGTCAAAGTGTAAACAGTCATTTAGTGCTGTCGCGCATAGCTTCATTATTGGGATAATATTTTGAAAAAGTATTGCCTGAAGATATTGTAGTTAACGACGAAAATTTGCAAATAAATTCAAAAATAAACCTATTCGAAGTAGCTTTTTTGCTTCTTAATGTAAAATTGTCAGCTGGTACTGGTAATATATAGTATAGTACATGTATAACATAAATCTGACCCGACCTCCAACTGTCATAATCATATCTCAAATTATGAAGTTATATAAGAACTTGACTTCTAACCACTCTAAATACTGTTATATCAAAAAGCTGTGTGTATCAACAAATGAACATGATAACTCCAAATAGAACACAATAACAAAGCTACCAAAATCTCTCAAACATAGTGTGGCTACTATACTAGTAGGTGGCTGACTTGACCTCTTTTTGGAAGGCTGGTAATCATAATATGGACATCAGCCAATTTAGCTAAACAGTAGACTATTTAGCTAAATTATTATGAGGGGAGGGGCCTATGATATCAAAAATTACAACCACTGATTTTTCTGTTTTGGGTTGCCAGCAATATAGTTGTAAATTCCTACACTAAACCAACTATCCACTGAAAATGTTACTGATGATTTTAAATATGCCCATGTGGATAAGCCCTAGCCCCCCTTCTCTAAAAGGACAACTCCCTTACCTTGTCAAGCACATTTTAGTAAAATTTCACATCCAGATTATCACGATCTAAAATAATTAGTCAACATGGTTATATCATTTATGTTAAAGAAAAAAACCATAAATTGATTGGATAGTTTAAAGAACTAGTAATTGAACTGATGGTCCTAACAACCTGCAGTTGGACCAGCTGGTCAGTACTTGGCCCAATAATCCATAGGAACCAAAATTTGATGGAAATATAACAAATGTAAAAATATAAGGAATTTGCACCATGTATGATAGCATGGTAAATATTACATACAGTAACAGCATTTATCATGTCAACATTAAATAGCATTGGAGTCAAAACCTTTTCAAAGTCCAAAAGGATGAAGACAGCTTGACAATATGCATAGGCTAAATCTTCCATTGTTAAGTTAGAGTCACACCATGTCAAAGCTCAAAATACGCAGTCAAGTTAACATTCATGTATTAATATATAGTCAAAAGTTCATCTGACACGTATGGAAAAGATTCCTCAATCAAAAGTTCATAATCATGTTCTTATGCAAGGATCTTTAAAACACAGAAACAAATGACATTTTTACAATTTGCTACTGTTTGATTTTGTATATATACTCACCATGCCTTGGTACCCTGCCATTTTCCCCTTTATATCCAATGTATGAACCACTTTTTAATTATGATTCTGTATTTCATTCTAGAAGTGTATATCCCTAGTTAGTTCATCATGAAATTCATGAAATATCCAAACCCTGGATCATTATAGTGCTTGTAGCATAATCCATGATTCATAATCCGATAAAAAGTTCAACTTTATATTACTTAACAAATCAACTGTGTTAATTGTCACACAATATCTTTGGTTCAGGGCTGTGCTTTCTAATCTTTTAACACAACATATTGACCATTTTACACAATTACAATACAGTTGTATATATTACTCCATTTGCATGAGAGACGATATTAAAGATTGTTTCGTGTTTGAAATGCTAAATCCATATAAGGAGCTGATCCCATCTTAATGAATAGATGTTATAGTTGTTGATCATTCCTTTGAAGAAACACACTTGAATCTCTATTATAGATCAGCCTTTGTGAAGTTATTGAAGTTAACCTTCTGAAGTCTCTCCAGTCAAAAAAAGTTTCTTTCACTGTATCAGCTGTCCTCTCTCAATGTCCCCAAATGTAACTCAGTCAGTATAAAAACACTACTACATACAAATGTAAGTGTGAGTCGCAAAAGAAAGGTTACATTCAATAGTCTATTCACACATCCGCCTAGTGACCATTATAAACACCCTGGTCTATCTAGTTTGGCTCTAGGGGTTATACTTCTGTATATATGTACATATCCAGTCCACTGTGACATCATTGAAAAGGATATTGCTGATATATTTACAATGATAATGTCACATGACCTCAAAGATAATTGGGCCTAATTGATAGGTACCTTGGCTTGATATATATATACAACTGTAAATTTTATTGTTGTTTGATCAAGATTCACAGTTAAGTGCATCATGCACTCAGTCATCAGAATCGGAACAGTTGAATTTGGCAATACAACCAATCCTGTAGAACTAGAAGATTTCATCATTGCAAAGAGCATTCAATAGCAATCTGATAAATGTAGATGAAATAACTGAGAGTTTCATTTTACAGGAAAGAATAACATAATTTCTAACAAGAATTTAAAATTCAACAGAAAGTCCCTCAACATAAGTTTCACTGAAGTGTGAAATCTTTTTTAGAATGGTAGAACATATACTATGAGAATTCCTTAAGTGGTATACAATATATTTGACAAAGAGGGTGTAATTAAGAAGTCAAATTTCATTACAGATACCCCTATTTCTACGTATGTAATTCAACCACTATAATTGGCAGCAACAATGCATAAACACACCATGAGACAAGAAGGCTGATGGTAATTCTTTTAAATCATGACATCAAACGACAAATGATGTAAAGGTAAATTGCCAGTTATCTGTTCCTTAAGGCAATTAGTTATCTCTTGATGATGTAAACGACATCCTAATTTTTAGATTTTCTCACAATGAAGCAAATCAAAGTTTGGGAAAAAGACGTCATTTCTGTAGAATACATCACACAAACTATGTACATGATGGATCCTATTTTATTGAGCCTATAAAGTTCTGACAATATACCATACAATTACAAAGGTCAGGGGGATATTTGTTGAAGAATGACCACAACAAAGAGTTCCGAAACAATCCTACTACAATCCAGGTTTATATTACAGAGCAAAAACCCAATAAAAGTAATAAGTTTTTCTTGTTGAGAAAGTGAGAACTGTTTTTTTTTGTTCACATTAACATAATTTTGTGAATAAGGTAGTTGAATTAATATATACTGAACAAAAAAAGAAACGCATAACCATTTTTCTTTGGCAATATATTAACAACTGCTCTTTAAAAAGATAAAATATCTTTTGATATACATTAAGTTATCAATTTTCTACAATATTGAAAAGTTATGGCAAAAAAAAAGCAAA
>JAVSBT010300299.1:1377-11944 GCA_033118115.1 Pharyngocirrus eroticus | reverse complement strand
ACTTTATACAAGTGCATAACATCCACATCTTGATAACATAAAAATAAGTAATAAGTAATCACAGTTTCTGATACTTACAAGGTAGAAAAAAAATATCAACAGGACAATACAATAAAACCATGTTTGCTTGAAATCGTTTTCATTATTTTTGTATTTATATGTACAAATAATCATACTCACCATATACCAGAAAGTATTAAAACTGAAGAATTTGACTTCTAGATTTGAGACTCTTTCGTCCAATTCATCTTCCTCGTCGTCATCATCCTCATCTTTCTTTTTCCAAAATTTCCTAAAAAAAGTTATTTGAAAACTGTTATAATGAAACAAATTCCCAGTAAGTGGTGCTGGATGATAAAGTCAAAAACTAATAGCCACACATTTCAACTATAACCTTTTTGATATGGCTTCATTTAGTGATTGACATTAACTTAGAATAGCTCATAAAAGTCATTGACATATTCTCAATTTGCTCCTCTTTTATAGATAGAACACCATCACCATCTCCAATGTAGCAGCAACTCTTTTCGAGAGATTGACAAAAGTATTTTACATGCTATCACTAACAGACAAGCAATAACATCTGTAAGTCTTTTTCAAGGCGCTCAAGTCATAACTGGTTGAATCAAAATTCAACCAGTTATGACTTGAGCTCCTTGAAAAAAAAAAATTCTTCACTTGGGATCTCTGGTTGTGTATTTCAGCTATGCTAACCACTACACCATGAATGCCCTTTAACGCTTGTAGACATATCAATTTTTGTTAATTTTGTGCCTGTTTAATTACCTTATATTAATCCTTGGAAACGTTGGATGGTTTGTGATGAAGTAGCTCACAAGCACAAAGAATGAGAAGACGTTGTGAATTCCTCCAAGGACCCAGATGGTGATTTGAACAGCATCCGGTGAGTATGCAAAGCGTGGTTTGGCACTGTAGAAAAAATGAAAATCAAAAATCTAGTGTAATTTTATAAAAATTGGTACAAAATTTGTATGTTGATGAGAACGTATATTTCAAAAGTGATATTATGCTTTCTTTACTTAAGATTAAACCTTCTGAAATCATGTTGAATTCATAAAAACATTAAAAACTTAGTTATCATCTTTCTCTTTGTATTTTTAAGGATTTTTTTTGTCTCCTTATTGTCAATTCACATACGTTGTATAGTCACTGTTTCCATTTTCATCCAAAGGTTCTCTCCAAAATATCATGATGAGAATGAAGAATATAAAACTAATTGTTATCATAGCCAAATTGAAGAGTTTCCTGAAGAGAAAAATTGAAAGAAAAAATTCAATTAACATGTCATGATAAAGGGGCTTATAAAGATCATGCAGAATGTTAGAAGTTAATGCTACACAGTCAATTCCAGCACATGTAAGGTTGAACTTTGAAGAACTAGAAAAGTAACAAATCGTCTCCTAACTGAAAAAAAACCCACAAGACCAGAACCTAGCCAGGATTTAAAAACTAAGATCTTTAAAGAAAATATGTGTGTATCAGACTAGAAAAATGGCAAGTCCATAAAAAATCCGATGAAAGAACATTTTTTATTTCAGGAAAATGGTACTTTATCCCGCCCCCTTCCCCAAAGAGTTTCTTTTGAACCCAAGAATACCCCCCCCCCCTTCAAAACATGCAGTATACAAGTCTGGCATTTGAATTTGGAATACTTTGTAGAAATATCTCACCATGATTTGACAAAGAATCTTGAGATAGGATTTGACAATACTTTTCTGGTGTATTTAATGTCTTCGATGATGTCTTTCGACCAATCCATGAATTCTCTTAATTTGTTGCTAGGAGATGACCTGTCTACTTCATATTTGAACTTTTCTTTTACATCTTCTCTAAGTACACTCTGAAAACAAAAATACAATGAATCGATCCATGAGAACAGTCAAAGATCAAAATGATTAGAATGATTGAGAAGGTGAGTGAAAGTCTTGCCAGAGCCTATGTAAGCTCATTGAACACGCGCTTATCCCCGGTTTTTGTAGCACAAATCACTGAGAGCTTTCACTTCCTCTGGACAGGATGACAGTCCATCTTAGGTTACTTTCCCAGAATATTCTGGTACCTATTTAACACTTTACTGGATGAAAAGGGGAAATTGGGATCAAGTATCTTTCCCAAAAGAATACATTTGAAAATAAATATTTCTGTAATATAAAAAGTGGTCCCTTACCTTGTCTTTACATCTGAAGTAAATCTTCTGCAATTCGTCATCTTTTAAAACTTCAATTGACAATGTGCCATTGAAGTAAAACTGCCAGATCAATTCATCTTCATCTGTTTTCACTAATTCTAGAAAGGGAAACAAAGGAATAAATGTATAAATTATTAGATAATACTGATGATCTGTTATGTTTAAGTAAATCTGTATAGAATTTTCATTAGTCCAAAAACTTATCATTGAAAACGACCACCTTGGATGTTATTGTACCATTCAAAGCAACTAGTTTAGCCCTATGCACCCTATAAGCTGTACAGTTAGTGATGGTGGAATAAGAAGCAAAAAAGCTACTGGGAATAGGTTCATTTTTGAATTTATTTGCAGGCAATGATGAATGATGTTGTAGTTAACAACGAAAATTTGCAAATAAATTCAAAAATGAAGCTATTCGGAGAAGCTTTTTCGCTTCTTAATGTCAAATTGTCAGCTGGTACTAGTATTATGGTAGAATAACCTGCACAAGTTGATTGTTGAAACGCTACTAAACTTAAATCTAGTATTTGACCCTAACTTCCATAGTAGTACACTTGAGAAAAATTGCATGAAACTACTTACTTTCTCTGTGAATTCGCCCTTCTTCATCCAAGTCTATCATTCTTAGAAGAATATGGAAATAAGCAAATCCACACATCAGAATGTTTTCCTTCATGTCATTCTGGACTTTGTTAGCCGTCTCTCTTGTCTGAAATTTAAAAAAATTGAATCGGGAATAAAATCAGAAGTCAAATTATGACATCATGATCTGAGATAAACATTTACAACAAGACAGGGACACAGCATTAGAGGATATACAGATTCTAACTCATGGATTGGTAATTGGGAGTACTTTAAAGGATAATCGAGGGCAATTTAGATTTCAATATAGCAGGGTTAAGGATTTTCTAAATCTAGATATCATATAAATAAAATTCAACCCATTTTATGTAAGCTAGAACTTTCTCTAATATAACACAGGGGGATTTTGAATCATACATGTAGCGAAGTGTTTCCAATCTTATCGGAATAAGATGAAAGAATGAAGAAATCTGGTGAATGATCAGGGTTTTCGTAATACATTAAATATAGTTCGAAGATATCAATTTATCAATCAAATTGTAAAAGTTAAGCAAAAATTATAGAAAAAAAAGGAGAAATGGTGAATTGCTCTAAAAGTCATTATATATATAAAAAAAGTGAAAAATAAAATATTTGGTGATTTAATTGTGCAAATATTTTAAAATATTTCCTTTCTAAATTGACTTTAAGCTGTGAAAGTTTTCTAAACAATAGGCAGACATTTCATATATTATAAAACTATGAAAAAAATAAAAATGATAGGGGTCTAGAAGTAATGACTGGTTCTATCTTGAGTTCTGTCAAAAGCCTTTTAATAATCTTGGCACTATTTAATGATTATCAAAAAAAACAGATGTAATAAAAAAAGCATATCTAGAGATACCAGTAGGTGTCAGCACTGCTGTTGTAAATTAATTTCTGGGAGAAGGGGGGAATGGGGTAGAGCCATAGTTCGATAAGATTTAGAACTATTTCAATTCCAATAATATTTTTTTTAACAGCAAAATGTGCAAAGAAAAATAGTTGCTAAACTTGTTGATTTTTTCTTCAGTATCAAGCCCCCCTTTTTGTTATACTTAGAATATGACACATCAACACTTTAACACATAAAGCAATACACATAGAGAAATGTAACATGAAATAATGAAAAAAATAGAATGTATTTATAGTCATTTACCACTTGTTTCCTAACAAGTTCCTTTGCGTTTTCTAAAATCGTCTTTTTATTGATGGTCTGGTAAAGCATGATTGTAAATGGATGTCATTAGTGAGGTTTTAATGATTTCACAATGAAGTCCGAAAGTAAAGACATCTTTGTGAGGAATCATTTCATAAAGATGTCAGTTAGTAAAAGACATCTTTGTGAGGAATTATTTCACAAAGATGTCAGTAAGTAAAAGACATCTTTGTGAGGAATTATTTCATAAAGATGTCAGTTAGTAAAAGACATCTTTGTGAGGAATTATTTCTCAATGGAGTAAAATGTTTAAGATGTCCTTATATGACTGAAGAAGGTAACTGTTAGTTTTAAAAATATAGAAAGTCAGCAATATTTGTTGTAAGAAAGTTATTGTTGACCAAAATCACACACACACACACGGATAAGATGCCTGAATATGTTAGTGTATTACATTACGCAAATTAGAAATAAACATGAGATTCCCATTTTATATCTATTGGATTAAAATTGTCAGACAGTGCTGGAATCAAGATATTATTACAACATATTTAGAACTAAATCCTTAAATGCGATGCCCAATTTACAAAGATTAAAGATGATTTTATTTTGCTATCATGAAAGAAAAGCCTTACCTTAGTGACCTTGTAGCATTCCACTGCCATGTTAAACATACTGTCAGGATCCAGAGACTCCATCACCTCCTGGATGAAATAAACAGGAATTTACATTAAAATATCCACACTGTGTAAACGCAACTTTTTGGGGGGCAATTTGAGTTAAGCTTTTGACTGGTTGAATAAAACAATTCTACCACAGAGAGCTTTCGATCATATCTATGATCTTTATCATATTAGATCAGATTGACATAAGATCATTGTATGTTTCTGATTCTTCAGACGACAGTCCATACCTTTGATATTCCCGCTACATGTTTTGAGCTGCTTCCATCGCTTTCTTTTTTCGTATTTTTGACATTTTCTTCAGTCATAGCTGTGACTAAAGTTGCAATGGATTTCTTAAGAGTAAAAATCTATAAAATAAGAAAGCAAAAATAGCTAATCTATATAAAAATATGATATGATAACAAATAAAATGCGCTTCTTACGAGTTTTTAATGTTGAAAATAGCCATGATAAGACACACTTGTGGAATCAATTTGAAAACTTTCTTTACATCCATGTCGTAAAAAAAGTGTTTGAATCAATTCTAAAAGTATTCCTAACCACTGCCAATATCTAAAAAAATAAAGAGAGAGTTTAGTTGTCATATATATGCCTGTACTTCAAAACAAAAATAAAACGCCTAGAATTTCAGTAAAAAATAATCAGGTCATCAATAAATACAGTGCAAACTTTGAAATTGTTTATTTGAAGAATGAATTTCTAAATCATTGTTACCTCTCCCAAGGTACAGCCTTTGAATGAAGCGCCTCTCAGTATGAAATTAATGTAATCGCAGATCTTGTTGTCAAAGACGATCACTTGATTTTGCATGTTACCCTAAAAAGAAGCAGTTATTTGTCATTTTAAGGTAATTTCATTTGTACAAAAGTGAATAATTTTTATATGGGATTAGACTATATAGCAAGATTTCTAATCTGTCGTCATTTTATTTAGCAGTAAACAGTAACCAACAGAACACAAGTTTTTAAATGAATCAACAAATCAAAAATCAAGAAAAACGTTCATGTTTTTATCTTAGATATAAAAGACTGAATAAGACCTCCCAGTTTGTGACATGAATATGCAGTAAACAGTAGCGCATTCAATCAACAGAAAACAAGCGTTCAAAAGAATAAAAAGTAAAGACTAAAACAAGCAAATTTGTGTTTTTATCTTAGAGAGAAAAGACTTATCCGATTCTGACATCTTAATTGACATAATACTTTCAATAAAAAGATGAACTTAAATTTCTATTCAACTCACAGAAGTAAACTCAACAAGAGTCTGGAAGAGTTCAGTCACTAATCCCACTGTCTGATCATTGATACTACTATAAAGCAAAGCCAGGAACTTGCTTGTTTCCGCTACCAGATTTACAGATTTAATATTATCGGGCTGTTCACGGAGATAATCCTGAAGTGTTTTATTTTGTCCGTCACACATAAGACCAAGAATTTTCAGCACCAATTCAATGTAACCATCGTCCCTGTAATCAATTTCTCCTTCTCCGTCCATCATCTCTCTCGCTAAAGCTTCCAATTCCTGGTCATCAAGCTCCTAGAAAATATAAGTCAACAATGTAATGGTCCATTTTGTATAGCATAAAACAACATTAAAAAAACATTATGCTCTAAAACGTTTTACAGTACATGTACATGTATAATGAGCAAAATGAAAACAGTTGTCTAAAAGTGTCAGTATGTATCACAAAAATATTGTTTAAAAAGGTTAGTTTTTAAGTTTGCCTTAGAAATGTCAAGGTTGGCAAGCCCTGTTAAATCTCTTGCTGCATTATAAAAAAAAAAACTCTACATTTAAATGCTGACTTTTAAAAAAAGTAGATTTTGTGAAAGCAAAAAAAAAATATTTGTAAATTCAGTTTCAGATAATGTAATAAGAGTTTTAACATAACAGTATGTCGATTTAAAATTCCTTACTTCAATCTTAACTTCCGGTGCTTCTGGGGCCACCTGGTTTTCTTTTTTCTTTTTCCCAAATAGTGGAATTTTATCTTCTTTTTTGCCAACTGGTTTCATCTCCATGTCCCCTCTATCCACAGTTATAGCAGGAGGTCCAGGAATCTGTAACATGGTGGAGCCACCAAGTTGTCCCGTAGATCGATTCAATGAATAACGACTGCCCATGTTACCCTTACTACCATATCTAGACTTGAGCGCATCACTTGATCTCTGAATTACGAAAACAATAAGAAAAATAAACTTAAGGGTGCAAATTAGATTTTTTTTGCCAGGGGTACTGTATAGCATATTTTATTGAGCTGAAGGCTACAGTTTTAACAGAAAGTGACAAGAGGTAAGAAAGCGACTCGGAATAAGTTCATTTTGGAATTTATTTGCGAACTTATTCCGAGTGGTTTTCATACTTTTTAATATCAAATTTACGGCTGGTAGTGGTACTGATAGAAGAAATAGACAAGCTGATATTTTAACAAACTTTTACAATCTAATGAAGTATTCAACTACATTACCGGTCCTCTCTTTTTCTTGGATTTGCCAGGAATGTCCAGAAATCCTGCCCTTGACATAAGGCTTGCCCTTGACTGATGGGCGGAGAGCAGACTTGAACCCATGTGATTATGAGCCATGATCTCCTGAAAAAAGGTCAAAAGTCAAAAAAATTATATAAAATATAATATATTGGATAAGTCCAACAGTAAAAGTATATCCGGCTTGAAACCTACAGTAGAACCTGAGTTATGTGACTGCCCAATCAGCCAAGAAAAAAGGGTCATATAAGACAGGTGGTCTCACAAGGCATTGGTCACATAAGGCAGGTAACACGGTTTAAGTCATCAAGGACTCTCTTCTGGGTTTATTTCAAAAGTAAGATCACATATAGAGTTATACCATTCACATATTGATAATGAAATTTTGTTAAAAAATTGATTTGAAAAAAATCACGTAAAATGTTTTTCTTACATTTGCTGCAAGTTTTCCCGTTTTCATTGCTTTTTTCAATGCTTTGGCTTGTTCTACAGCTTCTTCTATTTTGGCCTGGTGTTGAGCAATTAAACTACGTCTAGAAGATGAAAACAAATACAACAGATTATTACTTCCAGGGATAAACTGTGAAGAAATTTTCATTATTTTCATAAAATTTGGCAAATAGACCTTTGCTTCAAATCTACCAGATAGAATATGATTTAGTTCCTTGACATTCTAAATGACTGGTAAAACATCCTTTTTTCCAAAAAATGATTGCCAAAACCTACTTTTCTTTTGTTGCTATGGCTGACAAGTTCATTCTGTTCTTGACAGCAAAGAAGAATTTTTCTTCTCTGGTTCCTAAGAAATATTCGATAAGACTGTCCTGTACAGATTCATTTCCGCCAAACAACATGGCTGCCAAGAAAGCCAGAACTTCTCGGATAATGTCGTCTGCTACTTTTGACAGATGACCAAGAACTTTGAGCATGGCTTCATGGTTGTTCAATGCTGTTTGTACATCTATAATCTTTTTAAGTTGCCTGTGAAAATGAATATTAATAAGAATCATATACTTTGTCTTTGGAGTTAATATTTTCACAAACTTTTCTTTGGTGTCATTAAAAACTTCACACATAATTGCATAATCCTTTTTCACCTGATTATTTATACAAACTGAACACGAACAATGACACTGTAAGATTTTCGCAAGTTAAACAACATGTGATGTCTTGAAAATAAATTAAGCAACATGATTTCACATAATAGCATGCCCCTTACTTCTTGTTTTGTTTAAGGTTTAACTCCCAGTCGTCAGGCAGTCTGACAATCTCATTGTGAATGATAGCTCTCAAGAGTTGGAGACATTTAATGTCTAGCACTTCCTGTTGCAGCCTCTCTTTCTCATTCATGTAAGATTTACTAGCAGAAATGCTGAAAAAAAAGGAGAAATAAAACTTAGTAAACAATCACAAATAGACAAATGCATTTTGAGTATTAATGAGAAGTATTCTGGCAATTTTTACGCCCAGTCTACATAGAAAAAAACTGTTCAAAAACATGACAAAAACTCCCTAATCAACATGATGGATACTTACTGTAGTTGTTGAACTAGTTTTCCAGCAAGTCTATATTTTTTATCAGGATTCCTTTGCCCTGAACTTATAAAACAGCTGATATGAGCTTGGAATTCTGGACCCAGTGGTAACTCCTCATCACCACCAATTTCAGTGTACTCTGTAAACACGATAATGTTAGAATTAAATAATTTTTCCTCATTTTATTTGACTCCCCCCCCAAAAAAAAACCACTTCAAATACTCAAGGAGAAATAAAAAGTTGAAAGAATGTAATTTTTTTCATGTTTTTAAGCTATATTCTGACATCTTTTTAGGTTTATTTATTCCATGTATAATCTTGTCAAAATATATTATATAGTCTGAAAACATAAAAACACGAAAAAATAAAATGTTCTCAGACGAAAATAATATTTTCTTATACATGTACAGTGCAGTGAAACCTGGCCTAAAAACAACCTCACTTAGAGGGACCACCTTGCTATTAAGTTCACTGAAAAATGCATTGCCTGAAGTTGTAGATGTCACACTATACACTAATAATTTCAAAAATGAATCTATTCAGATTGGCTTTATAATTTCTCAATGTCAAATTGTCAGCTGGTTCTGGTATTGAGATTTACCTTGGTCTATGTTGCATCCAAGTTGTGTTTTGACTTCATTGAAGCCCCCATAGGCTGTACTGTAATTGATTGCAAACACATTCAATTGATTGTTCAGCTCCTCCTCAGCTGCGTAATATTCTTCATATTGCTGAAATAAACACACAAAAAATTGAATACTTTATATTTGTTTGCTTACATATTTTCAGTGGGAACTATACCAATCCCATCTGCCAAGTACAGGCCTGAGGACACCCAGATAGACCATTTGTTAGTAATTACTTACCATAGAGTATTACAGATTAAACTTCTAGAATTTTTTCATGTCTAATTGCAATGACCTGTGATTCTTACCTTTCTTGTTTCACTTCTGATATCTTGCATCTTAGTGCTTCCTCCATACTTTTCTTGGAATTGTTCCATTACCTAAAAATAGGACAGGAAAATGGAATGAAGAAAAAATCAAAAGGCAAAAATTAGCCATTTTAAAAATCTTTTGATTGACTTATAATATAAGTGGATGTTTATCTATGTTACAATAAAATGTGGGATAAACTATTATGCTTCACCCAGATATGAATTTCGAATACTGACACTTTACATTTTATCATTAAAAGTCTAAACCATAGTAATGAAATATAAAAAAGGACATTTAAACAATATTTTACAATATCACACATGATAAGAAAACACTTGATGAAAAAAAAAATGATCACAAGCCTAATCAAAATATCATGAAATGATACAAACATAATAAGTATAGTAAAAATAATTGCACAATGATTACTTAGAAGTCTGAAATTTCATTGATAATTGAGATATAATCATTTCAAAATCATATCTTACAAAATCACAGTAAAAAGAAAAGTAACCATTCATATCAAATATGAAAAATGTTGATCACTATTTATTTTTATAGCTATTCATATCAAAACCAACATTCTATCAAATTACCATCATCATGTAAATAAAACAAAAATAAAAATATAACCGTTTAAAAACTGTCATAAGGATACATAAAAGAAAAACAATTGAAAATTGTATTTTCATTAATAGTAACAAACTTGACAATATATTCGCATGCAATTGGAAAGGAAATATATATATGGTCAGATTGTTCTTTAAAGATGAAAGATTTAAGTATGGATTTTCAATGATCCATCTTAGAAAGAATACAGATTAAAGTTGAGATATTTCTGTAAAAATAACATTGATTTCTTGATGAAATCCAACCTGATTCATATCAGAAGTTTGTGGATGGTCAAGGGGCCAATGGACGGCTGTTTGCTGATTGGATTTTTTCTTTACAAAA
>JAVSBT010300188.1:0-11945 GCA_033118115.1 Pharyngocirrus eroticus | reverse complement strand
ATATAGAGGAGCTAAAGCTAGGACTTGACCTATATCTAATAAAGTTTTTTTCCAAAAATATTATATTTTAGATATCTCTAGATGTCAAAAACCTTGGCCATATAATTAATGGATAGATAATACATTTGTTTTACTCTAGGTGTAGTGAGACTGGTTGAAGGATCAGGGCCCCATGAAGGAAGAGTTGAGGTTTATCATAACGGTGGCTGGGGAACAGTTTGTGATAATGGTTGGGACAACATTGATGCCAGTGTAGTATGTAAGCAACTTGGATACGATAGTAAGTAATCATTCTTGATTTCAATAAAGTGTTTTTTAATAAATGTTTAAGTGTAAATGTTTTGCATTACAATCTAAAATTTGATGATTCATATGATTAATTTTTTTATTAATAATTCTCACAAGTTATATAATAATGATTTTGCTATCTAGCATTGGCAAAACAATTAAAGTTCTTATTGTATCGTGTATTATAGCTGGAACAGCAAAATCAGATGCATATTTTGGATATGGGTCTGGTAGGATATGGATGGATGAAGTTGGCTGCACAGGAAGCGAGAGTTCGCTTGTTGAGTGTAGGAATCAGACACGGGGATATCATGACTGTTATCATGATGAAGATGCTGGAGTAATATGTGGTCAGTTCATTTACACTAATGAGGACTGAAATCACTTTTCTAATTTTCATAACTTTGTCTTCAAAAAACGGTATATTTTTATATCAAATATTGTACTGAATTCAAATATAAGAATAAATGAATGCATTTACTTATTAAAACGAGACTAAGGTAAAAATACAAATTAGATAAAAAGTGAAGGCATTCCTAAAGCCATTAAGGCCCATCAGGCTGGTGCCAATCGCCAGTTTCGGTAGCAAAAGTAACTAGAAATATTTCACTTCACCTCGACAAGATGCTAGTCCATCGACAGTTACTTTTCCATAATGTTCCTGGTACCCATTGATCGTTTCTGAGGGCCACAGACATGGGGAAAGGCAGGGATGTAACCCTCATCCTTCACCGAGCCACCATGATCCCATCAACATGCAGTCATATAAATCAGTTAGGGAAAATTTACTATCTAACAAAGTACATGACTTATATATATGTTTATCAACAATATTGCACTTGTTTTTTCTCTAGAAATAGTAAGATTAGTCGGAGGATCAGGGGACCATGAAGGAAGAGTTGAAGTTTACCATAATGGAACCTGGGGAACAGTTTGTGACAGTGGATGGGACAATGATGACGCAAGTGTAGTATGTAATCAACTTGGATATGGATGTAAGGATTCAGTTTAGATTCCAAATAGTATATTTATATAATCTACAAAAATCAATTTATTTAAGTATATGATTTGTGTAATCTTTTACCTTCTTGTTCAATAGATTTTCAATAAATGATTTCATTAATGTTTGATCGTTCAAGAATTCAATAAGTCAAAAGCCACTCTAAATCTCCCCATACCCTAGTCAACCAAAATAGTCTTTTTTGAGGTGCGTTGACAAATCTTCTAGTCAAAGGAAATCACACAAAGGATTGACTTTTTGGCAAGAGATTCCTAATTGCTATAGTAAAATAAAAACGTTTGCAGCGTGAAGTCATATATGATTCTTTGACACCTATTCACTTCCAGTGTGTGTCTTGTCAAGAGAAATCACACAAGGATAAAAATCAAGCTTTCAGTAAAAAGACACTTCAATTTGAAATGATTTGACTAGTGTAAAGGGAGTTTAACATGCATATCCATTCTATCAAAAAGATACAACTTGTTTAACTCGTCCACACAGAGACTCTTTCAGGACATACTCACAAGTTTTAGATAATTATGATGTTGTTAATATGCTCCCTATTTGTATTGTGTATTGTAGTTGGAACAGCAAAGACACAAGCATTTTTTGGTCCAGGGTCTGGTGTAATATGGATGAATGAAATTGGCTGTATGGGTATCGAAAACACGCTTTTAGAATGCCAGCAATCCACCTGGGGAGTTAATAACTGCAATCACAGTGAAGACGCTAGTGTAATATGTGGTGAGTTCACTCAAAAAAGGACCTGAAATAACCTTTCTAATTAGTATAACCTTTTCTAAGTAGTTGGCAATACATTTTACTAATGTTTTTGATTAAGGTTACAATTTAGTAGGATGGCATGGTCAGGATTTGTTTACTTTATATCCTGCTTTATAAAAAAAAAAAACATTTGAAAAACATACATGATATGTTTATCTATCATGATGTATGTTTATCAAATGGTGTTTTTTCTAGGTCTAGTGAGACTTGTTGGAGGATCAGGGGCCCATGAAGGAAGAGTTGAAATTAAACACAATGGTGTCTGGGGAACAGTTTGTGATAATGGCTGGGACAACCTTGATGCCAGTGTAGTATGCAACCAACTTGGATATGATAGTAAGTATACAGTCAATATTCCAAAAGAGCATTATTATACATCAACAAGTAGATGATAGATTTATATTTTGCATAGTTCTTTTTCCATCTGGTGCCATAATGTTCCTATGTATCATTTTATGAATTACTGACTATTCAAGAATTTCAAAGAATCAATGACCACTCTCACATCCAAAATCATTATATATAAAAACAAACTGTTTAGTGTTCATCCCTAACTAGTATCTTCTAAAAAAATCTAAAATAAGTTAAATGTTTTGTTTTGCTAATCAAATTGGAATTAAAACAATTAATTGTTTGATTATTTTGTACAATTTAGACGGAACTGCAAAGATAAGGGCATATTTTGGACCAGGGACTGGTAGGATATGGATGGATGAAGTTGGATGCACAGGAAGTGAGAGTTCACTTGTTGATTGTTGGAATCAAACCTGGGGAGATCATGACTGTTATAATCATTATAAAGACGCTGGAGTAATATGTGGTGTGTTGATTCAAACTTATGAGGCCTGAAAATCACATTTCCTTTTTAGTTGATAATTTAAGTGTTGCCAATTATACATTATAAAATACTGCAAGATTAGTTTTTGGTAAGAACACAAAAAACGTTTTGATGCATAAAGTTTAAAAAAAACCTATAACTTTTGTAATGCACTAGTATGGAGTGATTTGTTTTCCATATAGCAAGTTATCAAGTATCAAATAAACAATACATGTTCGATGGAAATTCAATGAGTTTTGATATTTTACTTTCTATCGAAGTACATTCGTTTTATAAAAGTATTGCACTTATTTTTTTCTAGGTCTAGTAAGACTGGTTGGAGGATCAAAAACCAATGAAGGAAGAGTTGAAGTTTACCATAATGGAACCTGGGGAACAGTCTGTGATAATGGTTGGGACAACCTTGACGCCAGTGTTATATGTAGTCAACTTGGATATGAAAGTAAATATTCAATCTTGATTTCAAAAACAGTTTTACAAGCAAACAGCATTTACCAGTTATCTTTACTTTAATGAAATACCTGTACTTTGTTTACACTTTCCTTTGGCAGAGATTTCCTTTGTAAAATTATTGGATTCATGTCTGTCCATTCAAAAATTTGAATGAACCAAAAGCCCCTCTAATCTGCATTTCTTTTCTTTATAACTATATAAAAGATTTAACTATTCTATACAATATCAACATTTGCCCAAATTTTGACTAGATAATACATTCCAGATATTGTTTCCCCATTAAGCAAGTCTTTAAAACGTTGAACGTTAATTTTAGGTGGAACAGCAAAAACACAAGCATATTTCGGTGCAGGAAATGGTGAAATATGGATGGATAACCTTGACTGTACAGGAAATGAGAGTTTGCTTGCTGTTTGTCCACATTCTACCTGGGGAGTTCATAATTGTACTCATGAAGAAGACGCTGGGGTAATATGTGTTGGTGAGTTAATTAACATTGAAATAAAGGTGTAATGTTGTCGTCATTTCCATTATTTTTGATAGTAAGTCTTTAAAATGAGCTCCCATGATTGAATTAGCACCAATTTCAATTTTCTCTTGATTAAAAGGGCTCTTAAAAAAAAAAACAAGTAGCTATTTTATCAAATATTAATTTTATTTATCTTTGGTATGTGTTATGATTACATTCTAGAATTCTATGAATACCTAACATAAAGATAAACTGTCCCATCTTCCCTTATTTTTGGCATGTTAGTCAATAGTAATTATGTGATGGCCCCATTTATTGATCTTCATCTAAATTACGCCATGTAATTAAAGAAGTAGACTTTTTGGAGGATTTCCTAAGTTGATTGTGAATACCAATGAATATCAAGTTTGAAAGTATGGTCAGGGATTTTTTACTTTCCATCAAGGTACATGTATAGCTATCTATAAATTATATAAACTTGTTATTCTCTAGATCTTGTGAGACTCGTCGGAGGATCAGGGGCCCATGAAGGAAGAGTTGAAGTGTACCATAATGGAGTCTGGGGAACAGTTTGTGATGATAATTGGGACAACATTGATGCTAGTGTAGTATGCACCCAACTTGGATATGATAGTAAGTATACAGTCAATATTTCTAAAGGGCACTTTTAACAGTTACACTAAAATGTTCCCATTCTAACTTTAATTTGATGAAACTTATTATTTGCGAAATATTCACCTTCTTGTGCAAATTATCGCAATGAATAATTCCACAAATGTCTATCCGTATTACCATTTCAATGAATCCATGGCCACTCTAACATGCAAACAACAGTTTAATTGGCACTATAGGAATTCAAAACAATCACACAAGTTATAAGGAAGGTTTTGCTACTAAGCTACCAAGTACACAGAAATTAATAAATAAAAGCTTGGGATCAAAGCCATAAGAATCTTAATCATTTTGTACAATTTAGACGGAACAGCAAAGTCAGATGCATATTTTGGACGAGGGACTGGTAGGATATGGATGGATGAAGTTGGATGCACAGGAAGTGAGAGTTCACTTGTTGATTGTAGGAATCAGACTTGGGGAGATCATGACTGTGATCACTTAGAAGACGCTGGAGTAATATGTGGTGAGTCCATTCACACTAATGAGGCCTGAGAACCTCTTTTTCTTACTCTTAAATTATATTAAAACAAAAATATTCAATATTTATAATGGTGCAACCTTTTTTTAACAGATTCTACACGATATATTCAGGCACTGCTTTTTTTTTTAAATTCTGATGTAGCGCTTTCTATTGAATCAGGTTTTTTTTTCATAGTTCAAATCATCTTGGATAAAAAGTTTTTAACTATGAAATATCAAAAAATATATAGCACTGTCTATGATTAAAGCAGCCATCATAACACCAAACTGTCATGAATTGCATTGGGCTAAGATAAAAAGTAAAAGGATGGCTATTTCACAAATAAATGTACCAGTTTTTATAGTAATCTCACCATGGTATATTGAGAATTCATCTAACTGACAATATTTGAGTTAATATGCCCCATGTCTGGCCTAGCTTCTCCACTTATGTAACAGTAGTCACATTTTGACGGTTTTCTTAATAAATCAAAGATAGAGCAGTCAGTGATAAGATAAATGTGACAAAGTCAATATGAATTAAAATGCCAACTAGCTATGTCTATAGAGTTGAATCATATGCCATTTATACAATTGCATTGCTCCTTTATCAAATTATCCCTCTATATTTCAAAATTGCATTGTGAAACCTAAGATGCAGTTGTCAAAGTGGATAACTTAAGGTACTAAGCAAGCATATAAGCTAATTATTGCTTTCGATTTTGATTGAAGTGTAGCTGGAAGAGTAGGGGTAGGGTTAGGCCAGACATGTATGTTTATCAACAGTAAAGTTATAAAATTTGATTTTCTCAAGATGTTGTGAGACTGGTCGGAGGATCAGGTGACCATGAAGGAAGAATTGAAGTGTACTTTAATGAAACCTGGGGAACAGTTTGTAATAATGATTGGGACAACCTTGATGCCAGTGTTGTATGTAAGCAACTTGGATATGAAAGTAAGTAATAAGTCCTTATTTCCACCGGGCATTTTTCACTATCATAAAAAGTATGCCTGCTATCGTCAATTTGAAATAACATATGATTTGCATAATTTGTTCACCCTCTTCTGTTGTAAAATTCCTATTTATTATTTTATATATGTTGAGCATTTGATATAGTAATTAATCCAAGGCCACTCTAATATGCAAACTTATTCTATAAGATGGTACAACAGCTGTCACTGACTTTTTCTTATTTAGTAATATTGTGCATTTTAGGTGGAACAGCAAAGATGCAGGCATATTTTGGTTCAGGAACTGGTGAAATATGGATGGATTATGTCGGCTGCACAGGAAATGAGTATTCCCTTGTTGATTGTCCACATTCTACCTGGGGAGGTCGTAACTGTACTCACGAAGAAGACGCTGGGGTAATATGTGGTGAGTTGATTGAAAAATAAACCTTTTCTGATAACCGTTACTTTATTTTTGAAGTTAGTTAACTTTTGCCACTGTTAATTGGTAGAGATGATAAAAAAGGTTTATTTTATTGGAAGTTGCTGTTTGAGATTTGAAACTTTTATTTTTGGGTTGCTTTTAGACAGATTTATTTTCACTGTAACAGTGTTTCTATGATAGTTGCTGTTTTTTAAGTAATAGAGCTGCTTTTCAAATTATTGTATTTTCTCGTTTTCTCTTCTTTCTAAAATACATCTGTTGCTCAATGATAGTTTTTAAACGACATTATGTGTGCATAAATGACGAACTATACAAGGCTGAACAATTGATTGGAATAAAATACTTACTTAAACCATTAAGGCCTATCAGTCTGGTGCTTATCCGTGGTGTCTGTAGCACAAGCGACTGAGAGCTTTCATTCCCCCTGAACAGGCTGCTTGTATATCGCAGGTCACTTTCCCAGAGTATTCTGGTGCCTACTTATCGCTTCCTGGGGTGAAAAGGGAAATTGGGACTAAGTATCTTTCCAAAGGATACAGACATTGGGTAAGGTTGGGGAAAGAACCCTCAACCTACTGATTGCTAGGCACATGCTTTGTCACTGAGCCAACATATTTGAATATAGTTTATAAGATAAAGGGGGGGGGGGGATAAAGTTATGTTTGTGAACACTTCAATGAAGGATTAGTATTTGGCCTCCTCTGAGGAAAAACACATTTCTTACAGAGGCTCAAATTTGCCTATCTACATGAACATCGAAGTTACGCTGTGTAACCAAAGAAATCGATTTGTTCCAGGATTTCCTAAGTTAATGTTAAATCACAATTAATATGCAGTTTGAAACCAAGGTCAGGGGTATTTTACTTTCCATCAAATATATTAAACATGTTATTCTATAGATCTGGTGAGACTGGTCGAAGGATCAGGAGCCAATGAAGGAAGAGTTGAAGTTCACCATAATGGAGTCTGGGGAACAGTTTGTGATAATGGTTGGGACAACCTTGATGCCAATGTAGTATGTAATCAACTTGGATATGAGAGTAAGTATTCAGTGTAGATTTCAAAACAACAATATTGTTATTTACAACCATAATGTTTGATATGCATACTCTTTTACCCTTTTTTTTTGCCATTATATTATTTTGGAGTAGTTCATAAATGTCTTACAGGAATTTCAAATTCAAATACAAAGATTCAAAAAGTTGGTAATTGATAGTAAGTTTTCATAATTATTATGCCTGATCTCAACTGAAAATTTAATGTCTTACTTTTTCAGGTTTCATTATCTGTCAGTGATTTCTATCATATACACAGCCTATCATTTCACCACACTTTTACCTAGCAATGAAATGTGAAGGCATTCTTTACCCTGGTGAAATCCATTGACAATGAATGAAACGTTAAAGAGTAAAACAATTCAGTTTCAGTTAATCCAAGATTTTGACTGTTTTATATTAGTTGATCTTTATTCAGACACTTCTTAAACATTTTCAAAAGTTCTTGATAAATATTTGTATGTGTTAAAACAATGATGTCTTGATTCTATTGTGTATGTTAGATGGATCAGCAACATCACAGGCATATTTTGGATCTGGGACTGGTGTGATATGGATGGATGAAGTTGGATGCACTGGAAGTGAGAGTTCCCTCATTGATTGTTGGAATCAAACCTGGGGAGATCATGACTGTGACCACGATAAAGATGCTGGCGTGATATGTGGTGAGTTGGATCATACTAGTGTGGCCTGGAATTCACCCTTCTATATATAGCCACGTTATAGCCTAATAACGTTTTTTTCAAAGTCAAAGTTTTGATGTTGTGATAAATTAATTGAAAATGTAGGTTAGTCTTTATAAGATGATGCTTTTTGAGCAGGAAATCGCCTCTCAATAATGTAAAGTTTTGCTGATTAGCTAAGTCTCTATTCGCAATAGTGCAATGAAATACAGTTTTTACACCCCATGCATGTATATCAATGTATATATATCAAAGTAATATATTATACATTTTTCTCTATATTATATTTGCTATTCTCTAGGTCTAGTTAGACTGGTTGGAGGATCAGGGGCCCACGAAGGAAGAGTTGAAGTTTACCATAATGGAACCTGGGGAACAGTTTGTGATAATGGTTGGGACAACCTTGATGCTAGTGTAGTATGTAGTCGACTTGGATATGGAAGTAAGTATTAAGTCTTATTTTCAAAAGTGCCTGGTTGTAAACTGGTGTTTTTTTTTTCAAATTTGAGATGCTCAGATCCTAGTGTATTGCATGTATTGCCACAACCGTATGATCCCTTAATTGAATAAGGAAAAATAAAACCTAAACCTTTTGAATAAAAGACCCTTTGACATGCTTACACTTTCTTTGAAAATACAACCATTCTACTGTGTTCAATATAATGGAAATTCTTATTAATGTTGTACTTTAGATGGAACAGCAAAGATGCAGGCATATTTTGGTTCAGGGACTGGTGAAATATGGATGGATAACCTTAACTGCAATGGAAATGAAAGTTCGCTTCGTGCTTGCCCAGGTTCCACTTTTGGAGCTAATAACTGTAATCACACTGAAGATGCTGGAGTAATATGTGATGGTTAGTTGATATATACACAGGAGGCCTGCAAATCTCTCTTCTTATTACCACAACGTTTCGTTAGTAAATAGTTGGAAACATGAGTTTCGCCACTTTTAAATAATAAATGATTGCACTGAATTTGTGATTTTAATTTGAGAAAACACAAGGTAAAGAAAGCACTTATTTTAAAGAGATATATTTGTTTCTTTCCTGGCCTAAATCATGTTCCAATCGATCTACTTGATTTATTGTATTGCCTCCTGATATCTCAAAGTTATACCATATTACTAGTCTCAGGCAGGTTTTCCAAGCTTCACATATTTTAAATTAGAAACTGTTTTTGTGCAAGAAAACTGTTAGGAAATCCCAAGGTCGAGGGTTCGAATCCCGCTAAGGTCGACAGATTGTTTCTGTCGATTGCAATATAGGTTTATACCATGATGATAAATTTGTTACATTTCGTATAAATGTGCTATTTATCAATCTTTCTGACTATGTCTTGAAAACTTACTTTGACGGAGATTAGGTTCTAGTCAGGTGTTTGCTATACTTACATTTAAGGAGCATAATTAACTGAACTAACTGAACCAAATTCATAGTTTCTATTACAAACCCCTTGCCCATTTGTTGACCTAGAAGAAAATTGGGCTGTGTGAACAAAGACTTATAAGTAGTTTCCCTTAGCTACTTTGCAAGAAGATGACATTTTAGATCCCCATTCAAAAACAGTTAGAACATGAAGTTAGTTCTTTTTATTTCTCTCAATTTAGATTTGTCTATTTTTCAAAGGTATTCTCCTTTTTTTCTCTAGATATAATCAGACTTGTTGGAGATTCAGGGCCGCGTTCAGGAAGAGTTGAAGTTTACCATAATGGTGTCTGGGGAACAGTTTGTGAAAATGGATGGGACAATATTGATGCTAGTGTAGTATGTAACCAATTAGGATATGGTAGTAAGTAATCAATCTTGATTAATTTTCAATTTTTATATAAATTTGCAATCATGATATTTTTACCTTATATCTTCAATTATATATAACAATGCTTTGCATAATTTGTTACCTTCTTTTGCCAAAAAAAATCCTATCTATTATTTAAATGATATCTGATTATTAAGGACATTCATAAATCAATGGTCACTCTAACATGCATACATGATATGCTACAATAAGAATATGTTCACAATCTTTAATATGATGGGGAGACTTTCTGGAAAGCAGCTCCCCTTTAGATATGTTATATATGAATAGGATATTCTGTCAGACACTTCTAAAACATTCTCATAAATTAAATATATGATTTTACTATTAAAGTAAAGCCATAATCGTGACACTAAGGCCCATTATACCAGTGCTGATCCTGTTTTTTCAAGTACAAGCGATTGAGAGCTTTCAGTGCCCTAGACATGATGCTAGTCTAACACAGCTACTTTCCCAGGGTATTCCTGGTACGCATTTGTCGTTTTCTGGGTGAAGAACGGAAATTGAGAGTAAGTACCATTCCCAAGGACACAGACATGAGACAAGCCTGGGGATCAAAACCTCAACCTTCCGATCTCTAGTCGCTAACTCTGTCACTGAGCCACTATGCTCTTATATGTTACTATCAAGAATGTGTTCAAAACAGTGGATATCCTAATTCCTTCGTACTTTTAGATGGAACAGCAGCTCCAACGTCTTATTTTGGTCCTGGGACTGGTCGGATATGGATGGATGCAGTTCATTGTACAGGAATTGAAAGTTCTCTTATCGATTGTAGGCGTCGAATCTGGGGAAAACATAGTTACTGTGATCACATGAGAGACGTTGGAGTGATATGTGGTAAGTTGATTCTAACACAATTAATTACACCTGAAAACGCCTCTTTTAATTTTCCTTACCATAGTAGCTTAGGTTTTCACCAGTTATAAATTACATACAACTTGAGATAAATTTGTTTTATCTGGCCTTAGATATGTTTCAATAATTTAGGTTTATTAATGGATGATGCAACATGATTTATCAAACTTTAATGTTTATACTTGTTTTATTTTCAGGTTTTCAATGGTTACCACTTTTTAAATATTTTATTTTGATTTTGTTTAAAAGAAAATTGCTTTTTTAGAGATTGTATTTTCTCACTTCATATATTTTTCTCAAAAATGTATGGTTCTCACTTAGATATTTGCCATATTTATATGTGAACTGTTTGAAGATAGAATTGCATGATCCAAACATTTGTTTTTGAAAAAAAAAAAAAAGGCAATCACTTTGGCAATGGATGCTTCAACCCTAAGAAAATTTGGTGGATATGATCAACAACAAATATAGTTTTAGATTAATGTGATTGTGAGTCAATCATTATATCTTGTTGAACCTAGAACTAGGAATGTAACCTGTTGTTATAGGGCCCTTTTAATGAAGACCCTTTCATGTGGAACAAATTGCCTAGCAGTATATGTGTTAGATGTGCTGGCACTCAAGACGTTTCCAGACTGTTGCTGAAAAATACAAATCTGACCCATCAAAACTAGTTGTATTGCGTATTTGAGAACATTGAATTTTGATATTTTAACCCAATGGAAAAAACTTTTATTGTGTCAAAAGAGTATACATTTTTCACTATATTATATTTGCTATTCTCTAGGTCTAGTGAGGCTGGTTGGAGGGTCAGTGGCCCATGAAGGAAGAGTTGAAATTCAACACAATGGACGCTGGGGGACAGTTTGTGATAATGGCTGGGACAACCGTGATGCCAGTGTAGTGTGTAGACAACTTGGATATGAAAGTAAGTATTCAGTCTCGATTTCATATCCAACATTTTAAACATTAACAAACATTATCTATTTACCTTGAATCTTTAAACAAATGAAATATTTTTTGAAATATTATTTCAGCTTCCAATTCAAATTAATTATTTTATGAATGCCAAACCATTCATGAATCAAATGCTCTAATGCAGACCGCACACTGTATCCGAATGACCATATCCAAAGAGACAAACGGATTAAAAAATCAATGTCTTTTGAA
>JAVSBT010300077.1:0-11946 GCA_033118115.1 Pharyngocirrus eroticus | reverse complement strand
CCCACGGTTTGTAAAATTTGGGATATGGTTTGGCCCCCCCCAATATTTTTTCTGTTGCGCCGCGCCTGATATGAATATAATGTGTTTGTTTATAACTACAATACAAAGAATGTCTAGGAATGGCCACAATTTACTCATTATTTGCTCTAAAAAAAGTAGAATCATAAACCGATGTATCAATGGGTAGGTAATAAGTTGTTTCATACTAAAAAAAAAGGTGTGCAATAACCAATTATAAGAAAACTTAGCATAGATGGTGAAAAAACGAAATGATTCACGAACATTTTATACTTATGTAGTAAAAAAAATGGTATAAAGGTACATTTGCATGAAACTAATTTGATCATGTAGTACTGTATCAGTGTATGCTTTCGTTGCAAGTGCAAAGATACTTGTGGTTCATGTAATATATTTTGGATCATATTAAAAAGTTGTTTTTATGATCAAATATGGATTTTTAGTTGCATACATGTAGGGATGTATGTTTAGAAATTACAAATTATATTTAAATGATTATTATAAGAATATATTATCTAAATAGTTACAAACCTTGATTTCTCATAATTATTTTACTTTGTTCACCATATTGCTTTCGCCAAGTCCCCACCTGGCGCTAAGAGTTCATCCAAAAATAAACCAATCCAATATGTCATAACACTGTATTTTGATATTGCAACAGAAACGTCAACTAGTATAAAATATAATTCTGATTAATTCAAAGAACAATGTAAACATTTCTTGGCCAAACATGTTATAAACCTTTAACTCGTCTCAAGATAGGAAGAATCAAAAGTCTTTCTAAGTCCAACTGCTAGTGCCCCGCCGACTTAGATAAGACCTGAAAATACATGAAAAATAATTACTCTTTGCAAAATGTCAGAACGAGGCAGTTTATTTTGCCCTGGCAATGGCGGACGCTCGAAAATTTAAATCACTCTTGTAAAGCTAGGTAAACACTGCAAAATGAAGAAATTTTTCAAATTTGGAAAAGACAAAAAGTCAAACGAAGCGAGTGCACCGGCTCAATCTAATGAACCTTTAGGAGATAAGATTGGATATGATGTAAAGGAAAAAGATCTGTCAAAACTTCATAAGGCTGCTTGGACAGGTGATCTCGCTAAGGTGAAACAACTTGTAAAGAAAGATGCCAGTCCACTGGATAAGGATAACAGGTAAATTGTTTGAAATAAGTTGTTTTCTGTAAATAAAAAAGGCTGCCATAGTATCTTGAAAGGATTTCCTCGCGTACAGAAGGCTGTCTTTAAAAATTTATTATCGCTCGATCTGTCATAATCTTGAAGGCATGAATGAACATGTCAACAATCGAGAATGGAGATAATCTATCAATATTATGATATTACCCCTAAGTTAAAAATTAAGCGAAGTATATTCGTTTACATTTGTAAATAGATAATAAACTGAAAAGTAAATCATGATGAATGCAAGCCGAATTTAACGTGTTAGTTTTGCTATACATGAACTGTCAAATTTGACAGCTGTCAGTGTCATTGAATGATGGTCATGCACTTGTCAATCACACTGTTTACTAAGCATAATCCACCCTCTAAGGGTTGATACCCAAATATTTGTTGACTCTTCTCTAAGATTTCACTAATTAAGAAAGATGACAAACAGCTAGTGAAACACTATATCTTTAGTCTTTCTAATGGTTTCTTTCTAAATAGCCTTTGAGTTTGAAAATTATGTTGTGCTTGTTGTATTATTTATTCACAAGACATATCATTTTAAAGCCATTCCTGAAGCATATTTCTGACCAATCAAAACTTTTGGTTTGGTTTCTTACTCCTATTTCTCCATTTATTGTTGTTGAAAAACACATTTTAATTTTCTCGCAATTATAATAAATTGTATGTTCTTTTTCAACAGGACACCTCTACATTTTGCTTGTGCAAGAGGGCACAATCTTGTTGTTCAACATTTACTTGAATGGAAAGCTAAGCTGACTTTAGGAGATAATGATTCAAGAACACCTCTTATGAAAGTGAGTTATAAAGAAGTAATAATTTGTTTGACTATCAACCTGTGATTGCTTTTGGGGTGTAATATAATGATAACAATGATAATAATGATAATGATAATAGCCATCATAATATAATGATAACATTTCTAAAGCTCTTTTCATTTGGAAATAAATGCGCTAAGTGCTTTATGATGCGGAAAAAAGTAAATAAAAAAAATTGATAGGTTTTTTAATGATCTTTGTGATCAAAGGTGTTTTCTGGAAGAAGTACAGGTTGACCTTACGGTCTGATTTTGTTTGTTTGCTGAAGACTCTTTTCACTAATAAAATAGCGAAAGAATAAAAGGAAGACAACAAAATTCAGAGTTCACACATGACCCTTTGAACTGTATGGTTTCTACCTAATGTCCTAAGTATTCCCAACAACGTCATTAACATGATCATTATTATTTTAGTATACACTTATTATAGTGCAACTTAACTTTGTTATTATGTAAAAATAAAATGTATATATGTTATTCTAGGCTGTTGAATGTGACCAAGAAGAGTGTGCCAGAATTTGTATAGAAAATAAAGCTGATGTTAATACACCAGATCGCAATGGAGATACATGTATGCATTATGCTGCAAGAAATGGAACAATTGAAATGCTACGACTCCTTGGTGACGTTGCTGATATCAATGCACAAAACAAAGTAAGTATATCATTAAAGATCTTGATGAAGAATATGAATAGAAAGCATTTTGAATATTGTTTATGTCATTTATTTTTTCCTGTTTTGAGGAACGATATCAGAGATATCTAATTCTACTTCATAGCAGCTGTAAAACATTAGTACTATTTAGTCTTCTTCATTTGAAATTCAAAAGAGAAACAACATGGTTAAATTATGGTCACTTCTGTATGCTTGCAGTCTGTCATTCACTGGGCAGTCTCTGTAAAGCGCAAACATGACTATTTAGCAAAAATCATAAAATTCTGAGAATTCTATGATGGGCTTTTAGTTCTACTTATGTCATATTAGCCATAAAATCAGGGTTTTGCACTAGCTTGATGGGACTCTTATTCAGCTACTTTTACATCCAAAATTGTGCTTGAGGTAATATCTTGAGCTACTCAGCCATATTAAACCAGGTATCTTCAGGTAAAAAGCTATGAGTTGATTTGCTAATATCTCTCCATAGAACCAAACCCTCAGGGAATGATTTGTGTTCTACAGGAAATTGATTATAGATTCCTGACATGCATATGGAATTCCCTGTGTTTCAATTATCAAGTCACTGAGAAATTGATTGTTTTTAATTGAGAGAGAATGGAAGTGAAATAATCAATAATTCAAATAATTGATTGCATTGTTGAAAACCAGTAATATGTTTTACGGTCCATTCAGAAGTGTTAAAATCAGGTTTTTATTTACAAACAAGTTGACAATTCAGAGTTGCAATACCAGAAGGACCTGTTTATGGTTCATTATTTGAAGGCAGATTTTTAGGAGAAGTGAATGATACTGTAGAAAAATATGCATGTCTTGACATTTTGAAGTAAAAAAAGCCACTCCTAAAAGGTTCATTTTTTAATTTATAAGCAATTTTTTCTGTGATTTATATACATCAACATCTTCAGGCAATCATTGAAAATTTCAGAAATGAACCTTTTTAGTGGTTGCAAATATATAGAATTGAGCAAGTTGGTTGTTGTAATATAATTATAGTCTAACCACATTCTTGGCAATCATTAACACTAGCCTGTCAGTCATGCTGTGATACATGCAGTGTGTTATTTAATTATTTGACAAATGATGATTACCTTGGTAACCAGCAGAAAATTGGATATTGTTGTAAACGGACACTACCGTTCCTAGTATAATGAAAGCACCATGGGAACAGCTTGGATGCATTACAGTTATGCAACACTGAACATAATACAAAAGTACATGATATTACAACAATGTATTTTGCTTTCCTGGTATACAAGTATTTGTCTACAAAGTCCTATTGAATAAACTATAATCACAGTCCATTTCATGAAGTATCAATTCCCGGCCACTGCCTATTAATTAGAGACAACCACAGTTTAATCATTCTTTGTACTATAATAATCTTTTATAAACATGGGGATAGTTATCAAGTTGACTTTTTTGTAGTAAAAAAGGCCTTGAATCAACTAAAATCTGAAACCATCTGATTTTATTGAAATCTTTTGGAATTTGTAGCTTATGACAGTTCAAACATGCCATTGGGTTGTGAAAATAGAATTGTCGTTCTTGTTCACATTCATTATAGAATTTGTGAATAATGGGCTGTAAAAGAGATCCATGTTTGCCTTATTTTCTATTGAAATAAACTTGCTCCCATTTGAGGTGGAATGTGTATTTGTTTGAATTGTAAAACATATCTTTGAAATCCATTTTGAAACTACAATTGAAAGCTATCGAAAGGTCTAGTGCTATGCTAATCAGAACTTGACATTCCTGGTAAGCCTCTTTTGTGTGAGGTTAATCCCTACATTTATTGCTATTCAGTAGATTACAATAATAAATACTACGTTGATAGAAGTCTCCAAAAATGTGTAAATAATGGAATTAATTTAGGCAGATTAAATTAACCATGTTACAAATGGTGAACAAAATCAGTTTTGAAGTATGAATATAATTACTAATGCTATTAGGACAAATTATAGTTATAATTGCTGAACTGTTTTTTGTTTTTTCTGGGTTGTCATAATCAATTTCCTTGTGTGTATGTATGAGGAATGTGTATCTGGTAAATTATGATACCTATCCTTCAAAGTTTTATTGGCTTGATTTTAAGTAAACTTGTGGTGTTTCCACGAATCCTTCCTCCCAAAAGTACTCTGGCTACATCTGATAGAAAAAAAATAGTTGAAAAAGATACTTTTTTCAGCTCCCCACAATGACTTTGTTTTGTTTTCTTTCTTTTTTTTTAACAGCAAGGACGCACACCTCTTCATGCTGCTGTTCTTGCAGAGCAAGATACTTCAGCCAAGTTTTTGTTGCAAAAAAGATGTAATACCAACAAGCAAGATAGTGAAGGGAGAACACCCTTGATCCATTCATGTCATGTAGGTTCTGTGTCACTGACTGAACTCCTACTGAAAAGTGGAGCAGATACAAACATCAAAGACACAAAAGGTATTGTTTAGTGTTACAAATTAAAAACTTGCTGAATCAGACCCCATTTTTCTCTCTTCTTTATGTTTTTTTACTTTAAACTCCGTAATGATACAGTTGTTTTCTCTATGATTATGTTTATGCCTATGTATTTTTAAGTTTTATTTCATTGATATAAGTAACATAAGACGCTTCTTTGATCAGACTTTGGCTAATTAGTAAAGTTCAAGACTTGATCATTTTCTGCTTTGTGTCTTTCAAAGATGAGAAAATTTGAAGGAAAGTCGTTGTAAACACCCCTTATAGCCCTATTTGGACATATAGCAGTAGAAATGAAACACTGTTTAGATAATTTACATTTCAGTTGAACATTGTTTACACTTTATTTACATTGAGTCTGTCTATATATTCTGACTTTAGGTTGGACAGCTGATGATGTGGGCTTGATGGAAAGTCATGAAGAATGCAGAGAGATATTGGCTAGACATATTCATGCAAGAGGTGCCAAAGGGGAGGGTGGCCTAACCCCTAGAAGCCAACCGAACAGTGCCAGAGGGGAAGGTTTTCAATTTGGAACCCCAGCACTAGATGAAGGAGGTACAAGGGTCATACATTATAGAGCTATTCAAGTTTTATTACATTATTGTTTAACTATACTTATTTCTAATAAGACACATTTATAACCATAGCAACCTTTCTGATAAGCCCTCAAGTTAGGAATATCCATATAATGTGCACTCTATAGAGTAATATGAAATCCTCATTGAAAGGTATGAAATTATTTGCTTCCTATAAAGAATAATGTATATGATGCTGTAGCATAGTCTCATGTAAGAGGTAAGAAAGACATACTTTCAGGTGGTCTTTCTTTCTAAAATACTTTTTTATTGTATTAGGATACTGGAGTGTTTTTTAAAAATATTACTGTGTTTGATTTTCAGAAGATATATCAGCCGCTGATGAAACAACTCAAAGCAAAATGTCTGAGGCAGGGGGAGGGGATAACGACTCCTGGGGTGACACAGATGATGAGCCATCTGAAATAATGGACCACAAAAAGGTAGGTTATCATTAAGTATTGACAGAATGAGAAATATATATCTTTTTCAATTAAAAGCTTGTAGTATTTATGATAAAAGCATTATTTCAATGTGAAGCATGATTCAATTCAAAAGCTAATGTTTTTGAATATTTTTACAGCATAGAGTTATTCCCTGCTAGCTGATTAAACATTAGTGCATGATACATTATTTTGAATAGTATTTATTCAATAAATCCATACATTGATAATTATTTTTGTTATAACAGATTACTGTTGAATAGATAAACCAGTGTAGTCCAGATCATCATAATTATATTTGTCTATGATGTTTTAAAAATCATTCTTCCTATCCTACATGTGTATTCATTCTAAATTAATGGTATTTGCTCTAGAGCCGTAAATTTGTCCCTATATAAGACATGATTTCTTTTGTCAAATGGTATTTGTTTATTGCTTATATCAAAAAGGATGAAATCCAAGAGGAAGAAATTGAGGAAAAAGTATGTTTAATTAAAAGCTCCAGATGTTGTAGCATCACATGCATTCATTCACAGCTATGGTTGCTATACTATTACACATAATCACTTGACTTCTTAGTCACATTGTCTGTGTAGAATTTGATCTCTGGTAATCTATAAATACATGGGAAGGCTAGCTTTCATCTCTACCACCAGGGGAAGCATAATTCTTAATATAAATCATATATGTGTTGTCTTTCCTCTTTTGTTTCACAATTTGTACTTACTTCTTGTTGTCCTTACATTTGTTTGTGCACAGTTGGGAAAGCAACAAAAGCAAATAGTTCATATTCAAATTGTTGTTTGTGTTTTATCCATTTTTAGCATGTACTTGTTGTTTTAGTTTATAGATGTTGAATTTTCGTAAAAGTGTGACAGAAGAAACAACTTTTCTTTTTTAAATTTTACCCAATTTCTTTTACTTTCAAAAAAAAAATATAAAAGAAAATTAAAATAAACCCCCAAAAAGCCAAGTCTCCCAGACCATCATTTGGCAACATTGAGGAAGAAGATCTTGATGATGAACATGATACAATGTATAATATTGCAGAGGTAAACGGTGTGACACAATGTACAGCTCTATAGTTAGCAAACACAGTTTCGTTTTTAGTACTCTTTGTTATTGAAGACTTGTATATTTTTTCAGTTTTTTTATTGACTCATTGGTTGCAATTTCATCAACATTTTGATGTTCTCTAGCACTTTTTACAGTTTTACTAGCCATTTATCTTTCAAAGATTTGGATCAGTTTTTACACCAACTCTAATTTGTATGCAGTGTTTTTATTCTTTCTACTAACATACCAGTTCTTGTTCAGTTATATTGAATAACATTTAGTTACGACATGTACAGAGTTTTCTTTGTTTGACTAAAACTATGATTTTTGTACATGAAATAATTGTTGAAAAATTGTAGCAAAAGACCTTTGGCTGATAAGCTATTTTTTAATTCTGAGTTACTGAATTTAGAAGACTTGTGACCATTTGTACAAATATTATGTTGAGAGTTCTGTTATAAAATAAAAATTCTAAAGTATGATGTTATGCTTCAGTGTGTAATTCCCTTTTTTTACCTTTACTACTTATACCATCTCTATATTGTTACTTATTTATTCTTGTTATTTAATTTCAGCCTGCATTGAAATTAAATCTAGCTAAATGCTTGAATAATTCAAATGAAGATTTAGCCACTGGAGGTAACGTATTGTTTTGTATTGAAACTTTTATTTTCAAGAGGGTTCCATGGGGCCCTCTGATATCTATACATAAACTGACATTCATTCAATGTGGCACAATGCCGTTATCCCTTTTTATTTTTTGTATTTGGTACATAAAGATGTGTTTGTAGAAATAAAGAATAATAATAACTCTGAAAATCATGTTGCTTGATTTATTTTCAAGAGAAAAACATGTTGTCAAATTATTATTTTTTGGAAACATTTCCAGTGAGATACATTGATTTATCAGTGTTCTGAAGATGACATCGTAAGATTGTCGAAAAATTTAACAACATGTTTTTGTCTTGAAAATGAATCAAGCAACATGATTTTCCGAGTTATTAGTATTGAAGATGTGTTTGTATTTGTGTCTTTGTCTGATTAATGTTTATACCCTGTAGCCTACTTCAGAGACTGCTAGAATGTTGGGCTACAATATTTTAGTTGTAAAGATCTTCTTGGTCTATTTTAGGCTGTAGTCTGTTCACATTAAGTGAAGAGATTTTTAGTTATATTTTGAATTTTGATGGCACATTGTTTTCATCTCCAGTATCAATTTCAGGCTTATCATATGCACAACGCATAGAACGACACATGGAATCTCCAAGTGATTATATATCCCCTGAGCCAGATTTCTCCCAGAATAAAGGTTGGTAGTGATTAGTTGTTATACAATTCATGTTGTTTGATATTGACTACCTAATTTGTGAAAAATGTTGGAAACATTTCCAATGAAATACATTGATTTATCATTGTAGGCTCAGCAAAGGGTATCATACGCCCTATACCACTGAAACCCACAGCAAAGAAAGAAGATGATCCTCCAGTCTCTGCCCGCTCTGTCACTTCAGTAAAGTCTGGAGTTTCTGTTGGTGGAGATGATTGGTCTGATAGTGATTCCTTGTTCTCTAGTAAAAAAGATCCACCAAAACAGAAGATGTCACTTCTGAAACAAGAAGCCAAGAGACAATCAGTAGGTTTTTTATTACATGTGAAGCAAAGATTTTGTTTAGAATTTTTTGATATAATATACAATTGATCTATCTCTTGGAAAAACTGAACACCATTAAGAAAATGGTTGTGTGGAAAGATTTCATTGATATCTGAAACTTTTCAGTGGTTGCATTCACCCTGTATGAACTATCTCTCTTTGTCTTAACCAATTTGCCATCTGCATTTACAGGTGGCTGAAGAAGACGAAGCCAGTGGTGATGAAGATGAGGATGATGAGGATGATAGTTGGGGAGAAGATTCTTTACCACTGAGCAGTGCAAGAGGAGAGAAAAAGAATGTTAACTTCTCTCTAAGCCACACTAAGAATCAAGAAGTAAGTTGGATAAAGATTTTGTGTCATAGTTGAAAAATTCTGGAGGGCGGACAACATGGCTGTAAGATTCAAGCAAGGCAGCATTGTCTATAGGGGAAAAGGAGGAGGGTGACCTGCCTTTCTCTGTGAATAGGGACCTCTCTGAGTTATGTGTACAGTTGATATTGAAATTTATGTCTCTATCAATAGAATTTTGTAAAATAGAGTTAGATTTCTTGAGGATTAACTTTAATTTTCATCAATAAATAAAATGATTAATTTTGTGGGTGTGTATATTGAGACTACATATATATATGCCTTTTTATGTCTGATTTCAGCCACAAGAAGACGCTTCAAAAACTAATATGTCAAATGAGAAGATTAAAAGTAAGCAATTTTTTTGTAGAAACTTTCAGATAAAATGTCATAAGGTGGTCTAGCTAAAGACGAATATAATAAGATATTGTTTGTCTACATGTCATGCATTTTTAAAAATTACATTAAAATGGAGAAGAGGTGGAATAGAGTCCAGGAGAAAAGGGGGGGGGGGTATTTCTTTTGTCCATTTTTTATTAGTATAGGGAAAATTATCAACATTCTAACAATTGAGTGTTTTTTGGGGAAATTACAAAGAAAGAATATAAAGGCATAGGAAATGATATAGTATTACGTATAAAAATGCCATAGACTGCATGCCTATCTACTTGTAATGTGGTCCAATGATGATATATACTTAGAATTTAATATCAGTATGCTCATGTTTTGTGTGAGGAAGAAGGTACTTGACTCAAGCTTTGTACTGCATGTAGTGTTGAATCATTTTGTCCCAATATTGCTATTAGAAAAGAGTTTGATTGGGATTTTGATGTTACTTGTGCATGTGAGAGACAATTTATTATAATGCCATATTCATTGTTTATTCTTCCATATTGGAGTTCTTGTGATACATGATAAGAAAGTCCAAAATCCTCGACCTGATATTTTTGTTAGATATTGCTGATTTTTTGTCATAGCCGCCCCAATAAAATACCCCATGAGAACTCTTCAAATATGTAAACTCATTCTTGCATGCCTTATAATGTTAGTATTGTTTCATCATTGTTCTTTATATCAGCTGGGAACCTCAAGAAGCCTGGTATGGTTAAAAAACGTTACTAATCATTGCTTCAGTGTTGTGTTTTTGTTGTGTGTTACTCTAACTGCTTTATATTTGTATTCTCCAAGACTGACAATTTATTTTCACCAGTGCAAAATCAAATAAATGTACAAGTAAATGATTTTCTACTACTAGAATCACGTGTGCTCATTTTTTTGCTAATATTAGCCAACATATTTTTTTATATTTTTTATTTTATTTATTTATGGATGATATTTACCCATCCCTTATCTGTAATAAATCCATGAAAATCATTTCTTAATTTTTTATATTTTTTATATGGAGTTCCGCTTTGTTATCTATCATTTGTACTTGTTTATGTATAATGATTTCTGTGTGGATTATTCGAAACAGTTTTGATTATTTTTTTTGTATTGAATTGTGCATTTTCAAATTCTGTAGCTTGCACTTTTGCTCAGTAGATCTGTTGATGTTACAGAATGATGAATTGTACAAATAATGCTAACATTAAACTGTACTAATATCTACATATCTCCTTATGAAAAACTTATCTACTCTTTTTATACATGATGTCAATAAAAACAAGATTTTTTTAGGCCAGTCTAAATTGATTATTTGGTTGATGGATTTTTCAATGTAAATTTTCTTTTTTTTTTTCAATGTAAATTAGACTTCACTGGGCTCTTTATGTTTAAACAACGGAAAGGAGTGAGGTAATCTGATTCACATGGAGCATGCACACATATCTTGTGTTGTTCAAATAACCTCTATATACTTCTCTATTTCTAGAGTTTTGCTTGATTTTGTTGCCCAAATTTGACATAAAAGCAAAATTTTGAAGAAAATAAATAAATCATCATTTGCCAAAAAAATGGGTCATGCGCATCCATCGACCAACTATTCAATTTGGAATGGCCTTTTTAAGAAACGTTTACAGCCTATGATAGCAAATTTGTAAAAGTGTGATCGAATAAGTCTTATTCTTTATAAAGCAAAGTTTGACAACTTTCTGATGCTGCTTCAGTACTTTATCTTATAATTGTTTTGTTTACAGGAATGATGGCAGAGCTTGGTCTTGATGATGTTGAAGAGGTCAGTGACCCTGAAGGGATATCTCCTCCTGAAAGTCCAGCTGGACACAAATCTGGAGGAGGGGACAGTGATTGGGATTCAACAGTTGCTTCCAATATGTCAAACACACCTAGAACTCCTAGGGATAAGGCTCCACCCTTATCTGCACGGGTAAGATACATAGTTTTTAGAACATATTAAAGAAATTATTCAAAAATAATGTATACTAACTCATCCTCATTTAGGCTAGGAGTGGACAGCGTGAAACTATAATTTCCAGAATAGTAGTTATGGTTTGTTTCCTTTACTGTGATCTGTCATCCACGAAGACTATGATAAATGATAGTGCATGTTTCATTTCATGCGATCCATTATACTTGACGTACCCACCTAATGAAACACAAGAAATCATATCAGTATGACAGACAGGATGACAGATCGTCATCGCAGTAAAGGAAACGTACCTTTAGGGTTAAGATTGGATGTCATATTTCATAACCAACACTATTCAAAAAAACAAAACAAATTAGAATATAAAGATGTATTATTTCTTTTGGTTTCTGT
>JAVSBT010299965.1:0-27344 GCA_033118115.1 Pharyngocirrus eroticus | reverse complement strand
GTATCATAAAGTAATTTTTTTACCCATTTTTGTTATTGATCAGGCTATGGATTATTTCTTGGAGCAAGGAACAAACAATCTTTTTAGTCTTTTTACTCTAGGACTACAGGAATATGAAAATATGCTCAGAGTGATTTACACTTTTTTGTAGGTTTGTCACTAAAAATCCGCAGAGGGCCTCTTGGAAGATCAGCAATGCTGAATTCTTCTTCTTTGCATTCACTAAATAATGTATGCGTAGTACTGGTTTAGCATCCATGGTTGTTACACCTTGATGCCACTATTTTGCGCCTTTTGGCCCAGAATTTTCCACTTCAGCCTGTTTTTTTGTCAATTCTACCCCCCCCCATCACACATGCACACATGATACCACTGTTCCTATAAATTAGAGCTTTATTATTCTCCCAAGCTGTTGCTTCTTCAATTAAAATCATGATTATTATTTATCTGAAAACGTAAACCAAGCTAGTGAAAATAATTATCTGATTTTAATATAGATAAATCAATGTTAATCTGTGTTAGGACAATGTGGCAGTAAACTGATGAGCAATTTAAATACATGGATCACTTGACAATGCTTCTCAAAACCCTTTCAATCCTTTAAAAAAAAAATATATCAATATATAATTATGAGAATAATCATAATAAACATATTTTTTATGGCAGAGTGTTTATATGCTTGTTTGTTTGTTTGATATATTTATTTATCATATAGTATAGCCAACTTTCTCTGTCATGACAACCATTTTCTCTCAGCCTATAAAATAGTATAAATAGAGGTAGTATGGTATGTCTTAGAATCCAATGGTTCACACTGGAAATTTATCAAAACAAACAGATACAGACAAAAAAGTTAATATCACAATATAGATTTCCTTGCACATAGAAATTGTTGGCTATTTGTGCATCTCCTTTGCTAAATGATAAATCCTTAGGCTAGCAAATACCTTATTAACTCTAAACTTTAACTCTTGAAACAGTGTTAACACATTAACATTGTATTAAAAAAAATCTCACATCCTATTGTTTAAAGTCAAAGCATTCAAATTACCCTAGTTTATCTAGGTGCAATATGAAAGACAACAATACAACTGGTTCTACTGATCAATAACTTTCACTTCTATATATCATTTTATATTCAATGCTTATGTTTACCTAATATATTACTTTAACAAGTTCAGGGAATAATTTAGCACTTTAAGGATTTTGCATAGCAGTTTATATCTTTGCAATGTTAAATCTGGTGACATTTGCATAGCAGTTTGGCAATTTTGTATAGCAAACTGCTATGCGATTCAAGGTAAATTATTCCCTGAAGTTCATAGAGTTATACAAGTCAATAATTCCAAGAAAAAATCTGTACTGTTAAAAGATTACCAACATTTACATTAATAACAACTATATACAGTTACAGTGGACTCTAGTCTAACCTTGTGGTCGCGCCACTAGGACGGTCAGACAGCATTTACGGTCACTCAATGTCTGCCCAAATATTTTCCCATTGACTTCAATGTTATGAAAAATCAGTTAAACCAGCCTCTGGCAATTGCGGTTTGCAGAACAGTGCATTTGTAGAAGAAAAAGCTTTGAAAATCAAAAGAATGTTTACGGTGGTTTAACACTGTCTTGTCCGAAACACGCTTGTTGTGAACTCCCATTAATTTTTCATGAAATATTGATTGACCATTGGGAAAACTTACTCTGTCATCAACTAGAAAGTTAAACTGGTTTTGTCAAAATCATTTCCTTGAACTCCTTTATAACAGGCCTGGTCAGATATTATCCAAGCTACAATAAATTCCATTAATTTTAAAATTGGATGAAATTGTTCTATTTTCCCTGCAAAATTTGCTGCTCAATCTATACGATCAACAGGATCAATTCAATCATAAATAAATGAAAATTATGGCAAAGGCAATCATTCACATGCATTTCTCTTAAAAAACGGGTCATATTTCTACATCAAACCAGGCAAATATTGGGGCTGACAGTGTCAATTATGTTTGTAACTATTTAGTGTGCACAGAGGATATATACAATAATGCACAGATATACTTTCAAAGTTCCTTTCGTTGTAATTCATATGAAGAAAAGACAATTATTTTTTCATTTATAAAGCCTACTAAAGGTCCACTATTTCATTTTCATTAGATCTAGAGGAAAGCAAGAGGAGATGGGGAAGACCAGTTACAGCATGATTCGACGACATAAGAAATTGGACTGGTTATATACCGGACTAAGAGAGATCGAGATCTAGAGGTTTCAAAATAATCCACGACAGTCTTATAAAGAAATGTGCATAAGTCTTGTAAAGAAATGTGCATTTTCCCTTTGAAAATGAACAATGAAAGCGACCAAGGTACCAATATTAACAAATGATCTACCCTTCCTGGCTGATGGCTTAAATTTAGAGTATCATTGACATTGGTCCCATCTTCCTCTTTTAGACTAGCATATTGAATGTTCAATTAAATAAACCAAGTGAAAAACAACTAATATGAGAACTGTTTATTTGTGTAAAATTCAGATTCATTTCACAGGTTAAAAGTTGAGTTCTTTTCTATTTTCTACCAAGATGATCTTTTGAGTTATCTTAAGAATGATCATCCATCTATTTTACCTGAGGCTAGTGTCACACAGTCACACAGTCACAGTGTCATTTTACAGATATAGGCTATTGTAGCCTAGTTCTCAACCTACTAAAAACTATATCTAACAATGTGCCATAAGAAGATCAACAGACAGAAAGATATGTAACCTACCTTCAAAATATAATCACCATCCTAATTCCATCGGCCTGAGAATACACAATGTCTTTACTCAATACGCTAGCCAAACACAGCTCAACACTGATAATTTTGCGGCCTTCACCTTGGTGACGATTTCCTCTTAAAACATTTTCTCTGTCAGCCCTTACTTCATAGAAATTATACCTTTAGCAACGAGGAGACATTTTTCATTTGGTTTATTATTAGTGGTCTATTTGAATATATACACGAAGTTAACTACTTGTTATTTTGCATCCGTTTATTTGATTTGTTATCAACCCGTTGCATGAGAAAGCACTGGGTAAAGTGTTTTGCTGAAGTAATGCTGCATCCGAAATGGCTGTCATTTTAAGGAAAGTTACAAGAACTTCTATGTATCAACCATGTCTAATGACGATAAGGTATGAAAACAAGCTCTCCCAACAACTAAAACAATTAAATGTCAAGTTAAGTTTGAGTTAAATTTTACATCCAAAAATAAAGTTCTATCATGTTCTGTCACTTTGTTTATAGCTTTGTGACATGAGTCTTGACTTGTGTTTCGATCACTTCCTGACTTAGTCTTAGGTGTTCATAATCGACTTGACAGTAATAATGTATACACTTTCTGCTGCAATGTATCCAAGTATGATCATAGTTACAAGCTGTTAATTTTTCATAATTCTATGGTTCAACCTAGAAAATCGAGTGATACATAGATCTGTTGAACCTTAAAAGTTAAATCTGGGAGCAGACGTCAGATTAATCTTGTTCTTATTCATTAAAATTTTACAAATATGTCATTTTGACTAAATTTGACTACGTGTTGTTGAAAGCATAAGATTTCAACTTTGTGAATTTGCAAAAATTATAACCCCTAGTCTGAGAAAGACTAAAAATGCAAAAAGTCTATCTTTCCGCACCCTTTGAATAAGAAAAATATATCTGAAGTGAAATTTATGAACTTGGATCATGCACAGAACTCAATAAGGATTTAGGTTACAGATTTAGGGGGTTGGAGTATATACAGTTTAATGATGTACCATGATATTATCTTTTTCTCTTTCAATAAGGAATATTAAGATATTAATAAAATCCTGTTTTCAGTTGTCAAACTATAATCCTCTGAAATAAATTTTGTAGATTTATGAGTGTGCCACAAAGAGAAAAACCTCCAGATTTCAAGCTGCCGGGAAAAATGGCGACTGCTATTGCACAGAAATATGTAAAATACATGGATAAATTTGAAGACAAATTTGAAGGAAAATTTCCCAAAGCTTTTAAGATATACATGCTATTTAAAGTAGGTGAGTCAAAGTACAGATTTCCATGTGTACACACAAAGTTACTTTATGTCCTATTTATAAAAAGAAAAAAGCATGTGTTTGTTAAGGACTTCTTGTCTAATAAGTGTTTTGGGGGGTTTGATTAGTAGGGAATTGATTTTCTGTTAATAAACATATGATTTATTTCTATATTCAAAAGGTGTTAAAGAATTCATTGCTGATTCTAAGATTTACTACAATGTTGTTAAGGATCTGAGAAATGGAAAAACATTGAAAGAATTCACTTACAAAGAATTAAATACTTATAGACAGGTAAGCTCTTGTGTCAACAGCAATATCATGAAAAACACAATGTTTTCTACCAGAACACCACAAATTAAGGCAGTGAAATATGTTAGACTCTGTTACCAGCAATTTGTTTTGTTTTTGAAATTGAAACTTATCTGCTACTTTCAATGCACAATGTTGACAAGTAAAAGTATATGTTTTTGGGGTCAGCTTTTCAATATGTACCATTCTACACCAATAAAATAATGTTTTGCTTTGTTCAAAGTATAAAAAATCTAAAAAGAATTGGCGCTTTCAAAAATAAATGAAGCTTATTTTTTTACAAGATTTGAATCAACTCCTTCAGTTATCAGATATCAAAATACAAAAGTAGTCTAAATTTAGAGCAAGTCTATAGCTTCAATTTTTATATCATAATGTTACTGTTCATTCTTTTTTAATAGCTGTTGAAGGTTACCAAAATGGACCAAATTTTGACCTTTCTTCAAAATGCGTTTGTCATTTTTTTTTTTCAGAAGCTAATAAAAAAATGTCAATAGAAATATTAAGCTATAAATGTAAGACTTTGAAGCTTTAAACATGTGCTAAATTAAGAATATTGTGTATTTTGATATCTTGAAAATTGCAGGAGTTGATTCATTTTTTGTGATTTTGGGGTGTTCTTTTTACAATTTTTGTGGAAACATTTGTTATTAATGGATTTTTGCCTTTAGCTAATTGCTCAGATATAAAATTGTGGTTCAGAAAATATACAATTTTGATACAATGTCTCCTATTCTTTAAGGCTGTATACTCATTAACGCTATCATATTTCACTGCCTTAATGATACCAGGAAACCTTATAGAATTACTGCTTTGACATTGATAAAAGAAATTAGTTATCTCATATTTATCTATTAAGAATTTTGAGTGTTTTGTAACCAAATATCTTCTAGTTTCCTCAAGAAATGGTTCGAGTTGGTCCAACAATAATTATGCTAAATTTACCAGTGCTTGATATGCTTATTCTCCCAATTGTGTAAGTACTTACAACTCTATGTGAGTTTCAACCCTTAGGGTAGACACAAGGTTTGAGGTAGCAATTTCAAAATTTCTTGCATGGAAATCTATACTGTGATATGATACTCTTTAACATGGTGCTTGTAGCTAGCTTAATCAGTCCCAATCTTAAACTTTCTAAGACCTCCTGCAAACAAAAAATTAAAACCTCCCCCCCACATAAATAACTATTTGTATACTTATCTGTAAAGTTAAAACCAAGGTCTTGGCTAAGAAAAATAGCAAATAAGATCAACACATGGGTTTTAGTATCTCAGACTCACAGTAGATTAGTTGATAATAGGCTGATTGCATGATTAAATCAAAATATGGGAAACTTCCTCATGCACCATTTTGTATAATATTTGATCTATTGGATGGTCCAGTTGATCATTTTCTGAAATCAGTTCTATAAGAATATTTCACCATAAAACATACCAGTTAATTTTTCTCTCTATTCCTATGCCAAGATGAATTCCATTCTGTAAATACATCTTTTGTTAAGGCCATTCCAAATTGATTAGTTGGTCGATGGATTTTTGGGTAAAAAAAGTTGGGTCAGTCGGTCAAATTTGATTAATTTTTGCCATGTCAATTAGACATCACTCGGTCTTATAATTGAAAAAGGGGAAAGGGCCGAGGTACTCTGTATTTCAAGGAATACCAAAGAATGTTGTGTATTGTTAATAAAATATTTTTATAGTTCTGTATTTCTGTAACCGAAAAGGAATACAAAGCTTTTGCTTGATTTTTGTGCCTAATTTAGCCAAAAAGCAACATTTTGAAAAAAATATATCAATCGCGCAAATATGGGTTGGTTGAACCCATCAACCAACTATTTAATTTGGAATGGCATCACTCTTCTTTGCTAAATAAATCACTCTGATTATCTTTTCTTTATGTTACCTGGATTTCTTTTCAATTTTGGCCACAAAACACTCTGGTCCTAATGATAATAAATAATTAATGACTTCCCACCAAATAAAAAAGAAATTTATCAAGCAAATTACAATACCTTGCACATCTGTATAGCTTATTATTTTTTAAGAAAAATTTCAACATGAGTATCATAATTGCACACTTGAATTTAAAAGAGTATTCAAAGTGACGTGACTCATGACTATCACCAATTGGATGAACCTATGGAAATATGATAGTGTTTAAAACAGGGAATGAAACGAGACGGGCGCTAGTACTCCCGAGCCGGTTAATCCTCCCGTGAAAAATTCCAGGAGCGCTATGTAAAGCGCCCTTGAATTAAGCCACGGGCGCACATGTATTTACTGCAATACATGAAGATTTCATACAACTGAATGTCTTTTTTAAGTATATGTGCACTTTCATTCATCAAGTGCTAGGTTGAATGACTTCTCAGTGTGCAAAAAGTAAGTTTTCCCTGAGAATACTACCCTATATTAATGATGTTTCATGGTAACATGTATGTTTACGGACTCCCTACAAAAACTGGCTCCCGCGGATTATGTGGCCGGAGCTGCTATGGCTCCTGCGGATTCTGCTCGTTTCATTCCCTGGTTTAAAAGGTGTACATCCCTAGAGCATAAGAGAAATCTTATCGAATAATGTATTTTTCTAGCCACAACCTTTTTCTTAAGCAATCATTTAAAGAACACATCTAATTATGATAAATTTGCTGGCAACTTTCTACTCTCCCATTCTTTAGATGCCACATGATATGATAAAAGTAGCCCCAGTGTTGGTGGTATCTGCCTTACCTTTTGCCAATTATGTGGTGTTTCCTGCAGCGTAAGTAGTGCTTGACTGGATATGAATTTAACATCAATTGATCCTTTCTTTTTTTATTTAATATGTATTTCAATATTAAAATGCACCAAATATATATCAGATTTCATTTTACCAAAACGGGATATTGATTTGGTTGTTTTATCTTTCGTTATGTTAGCCCATTTCTAGATGGTTCTGTAACGTAGGCTTGATTGACCTATTGTAACTACACATGTATTATACGTAAATTAAGATAAACCTGCTCACAATCATCCGGAGCCAAACGAGTATATACATGTACATGTAGTAGAATTTAGAATAATATTAAGAGCTGTTGTATAAAAATACTTGTCTCAGAAAGATGAAAACCAATTTATGTAATTTTTTCCGCTCAAAGTACTAAGGAGTCTGAATCTTTTTGGTGGCACTGTATGAAAAAATAAAAATATAATGCCTTCCTTTGAGAGCATGTTGACTCGGTGACAAAGTCTGCTCATGCTCTAATGGGATGGTGGCACCTTCAGATGTCCCCTCTGATTTATCTCCCTAATTTCCACCAGGTTATGCACATCCGAGTTTATGAATAGGCTTATTTCGGAAGATAGAGATTGTGCACATGTTTCATTCACGCAGTTGTCTTTTTACAGACTCATCGCTGTATACTTCCAATGCTCTATAAATAGAGATGAGTCTGAAAAAAAAGACAATTCTATCTTCCTTTTAGTCTAAAAGGTGCATATGAAATGTAGGAAAAATTATCTAGAAATTACTAGTGTAGGATTCAATACAATTGAATCATAAGAAAAGAGATGTTATTACTGTCAAACAAATCAAATTAACAAAACCTATGCTTCTCTACTTAATCAGTAATCTAGTAAATTTCTTAATCATAAAGCACTTTTTTTAATGCAATTAATTGCAGTTTCATCACTCTTTCTTTTAGCATGGGTATTATTCTGATCATATAGCTATGTCTCTAGTTTCTTTGCACTTTTATCAAAAAATTGTCATTTTAAGACATAACTTCGGAGATTCTATTTCACAAGTCTCTTCATTTCTAATATTCATGTTTCTTTCATTTGGAAAGCATAAAGAAATCAAAATACTAGTAAACTTTTAAACTAAAAAATTAGGATTTGGATTGCATTATACCTATATCTGTAATTGCTATCTAAGTGAGTACACAAAATCTATGAACTGTAGTCTGCAATATTTTTTTATCAATTCTTAAACTTTATTTGCTTCTTTTTTCTTTTCATTTTTGACTTTTTTAAATGAGTCTTGAAAGTCAGATAAAATAACTTTTTTTGTGAATTTCTTTTTCAGATGTCTCTTCCCAAAATATTTACTTTGTCGTCATTTTTGGACTGAGGAACAAAGAATTCAGTTTGCTCAATATTATCTTACAAAACGTCTGCAACACCTTCCACAAATATTAAAGTACATTAGAAAGCATAAAAAGGACATCATAGACGGAGAACATAAAATAGTACTCAAAAGAATTCTTTACAAGGTAAGGTTTGAGATGGAGGGTTCTACCTATTGCAAAGACCACCCTCTAAATTCTAATACTGTGTAGGATATTATTGGTTTCATATTCAATTTTTTTTTTACTTGGTCCTCAACTGCAAATAAGGCAAAACATTTATAACTGAAATCATCCTATTTTATCACAATAAGGCCTACCAAATCAGGTACATTAATACTTTTTAGTATAACAAAATGTTAAAACATTTAGTTACACTATTGCTAGCTGTAATGTAACATATTTTTTTTTTTAACACAAGAGAAAATTTGATTTCTATTTCAGCTGGACAATGACACACATCCCAGCCCTGAAGAAGTTTTTGCATTGATGGAAACTTTCAGGACAGAACCTTTTGGGCTGACATACCTAACAAAATATCACAAATTACATTCTGTAGGTTATTTTTCCTTTGACTTTATCGTATGTTAAGTCACAAAATATTTCTTTAATTTTTTTTCACCAATATTTTATTACTTTTATGATTATGATTTATCAGCATAAATCAGTCTAATAGACTATGGGGTGCTAGTAGAGGTAGATCTTGAGCATTTTGTCAAATTACTATGTAGTCCTATTCTTGACTTGCACATAAGATTATACAATCGACATTTGATGTATTACATTCAATTTTCACATCAGGTACCATGTTAGAAAATCTACTGTGTGTGTAATTATGCTTGACATTTTATCAAATAGCAATTTTTTGTTTTATCTTTTCAGTGGCATTTAGCAAAGAGCTTAGGTTTATCAGTATTCAGATCCAGATTAATCAGTGACACTATACTCCTACATCATATAGACTTAGCATTAGCTAGAGAAAAAATAGATTCTTTATCTTTCAAAGACTTGCAGCAAGCTTGCTTTGTTAGAGGACTGGATGCAAGTGACACAGACATCAAGGAAATGAAAGAATATCTTTCAAAATGGATAGTAATCAGCAAGAATATAGACCTAGATCATGGTAAATACAGTTTCTTCATTATGCTTAATTTACAAAATTACTTATGTGCAACTTATGCTACAGTCACAATTGCTCTTACGAACGCTGTATAAACGATTCTTGTACTATTTCCTACGTCTAAGAATCTTTTGTACGGTGTTTGTAAGAGCAATTGTGACCATAGCATTAGGCAGAAGAATGTTAACACCAGATGTTGTTGTATTCAGAACTGCCATAAATATTTTGTGTTAAAGCAGCAACATCTTTTAGACAAGTTGCTTTAAGAGTGTTGGTATACTGTATAGGGAAGCATTATACCACCTCCTCCCCTCCTGTTGATGCTTTAATGTATTGCCATAGAAATGTAGCAAGTGTTCCCTGATACATGTATTAATAGTTGAACAAAATCCATTTATTATACTCATAATACCTAATCCATTATTAGTACAACTTTCTGATGCAAATTCTCTTATTCTTTTCTTTACAGAATGTAGTCTATCCCTGCTGCTACATGCCCCAGTCTTCCTTGGATACAACAGAAAATCCAATAAGAAACATCTTATAGAGTTAGAGGACAGTTAATAAACTATAGGAACAACACTCAGTGTCTGAAAAGTCAAGTGATTTTATTTACATGAAAAACTATAGTTGACAACACATACTTGTGTAATTATTGCAAATGTTTCATGTGTATTTTAAATATACATGTACTAGTCATACTGTAATAATTGTATTTTTTTGTTACAAAGATGCTATTCGAATGCTTTGTGTTTGAATCTAATTTTAAATGACATTATTAAACACAGCTGTAAATTTTGTTAAACGGTTTTATACATTTATAATATTATGATTCAATTAATAATGCATGAACATAACCAGAGCTGTTGAATTTGTGATTAATTTAAGTCTTTCAAAGTTGATATTGTTACTTGTACTAGTTTTCAAGTTTAAAAAAATCATGGATTCATACATTTTGTTATCAGATCTTGATAAGTCATAATTTGTTTGCTTCATTCAGAATAACGCTGGGTTTCTTTCATTTATTCCATTCAAATGAATAAATAAAAAATCTTGATATTCAACTTAAACTTGATTTGTTTTTGCCTTCATTTATTTTGTTACCGGTTTTGTTCATTGGTATGGCTGGATTTAGAAGGGTTTTCCATAATTAAAGATGCCCAGTCAAAATCATCATTTGGCAAACTGATACCATCCTCTTCTTTCACTTTATCATCAAATTCTGGACCAACTGCCCACAAAGTTTCAAGATCATATTTTTCTCTTGTTGCTCGGAGGAATAAATGTACTGCTATATTTCCTACATGACAAAGTAATAAAAGTTTTTTTTAGTTTCAACAATGCCATCATTCAAATTTCATAAAAAATTTCATAAAAATTTGACAACACCCTTTTACCTAAATCCATTGCCATCCAATCTCTAGTATTGTGTCCCTCTATTTTAACGGTCGATGGGTCTTTCTTGCCACGCTTATTCTTGTACTAAAAGTAAAAAGTTTCAATTTGTTAAAAAGTTATATGGCATATACAATAAATTAATATTATTGATGGAACAAGTTTTGTTTGCTTGTTTTTTATAGTTTGGTCACTTCATGGTTAGTAGCATCCAGACTCATATAAATATATTACAGAATTCTCTTATCCCCTTGACACTAGTATCTTTCCTATATTACTTACTTCGTTAACCTCTGGGGCATACGGCAACAACAAGATGTTCCTATATGAGTAAATAATAATACTTACTAGCCATTGGATATAAAAAGACATGGCTTTCAAGTGTCTTGTTGACTTTCCGGTTGCAAACACCATGTAGTCAACATATTTTTTTCCAGGTGGAACCCTTATCACACACACATCTAGTGCACTGTCTCCCTCTAATATTGCTATTAGCTCTTCAATTTCAAAAACACCTGTACTACCCCCTGAAATATTTGAACAAACAGTTATATTAAAAGACATCAACATACAAAATGTGCTAACCAGGGGTAAACATTATAGTTATATGGACTTATTGGCAACAAATCTTTCGGTATGTACTTAGAATTCACGGTCCTACATCTTAAAATCTATATTGTTCAGACTATTTCGACTACTGCCTAATACCTGAGATAGCAGAGGTAAAAAAACTGCTTTGTCTGGAGGCCCACAACTCATAGTGGGTCTTACATTTACCCCTGCAAACAGCTATTTAGCATGGAAAATTGAATTCTATTCATAGATAATAAAAATAGTCTTAATGAGCCATTTAATTTCAGTTATCATATCACACACAAAAAAATGATAACCCCTTATTTCTATATTTTGACCTAGATAAAGGTAAAAAGAACTATCATAGATAAAAAAAAACCTTTTATATACATTATATTAGAATAAATTATTTACCTATTTTAATTGAAGGAATAACAGTCAATTCACAATGACAGTGCCATCAGAAAATGATGCTCAATGATACTTACTTTCAAAAGAACATGGGTGTTGTTTTACATTCTCTTCAACTTCCTCTTCTTCTTCTTGGTTTTCATCAAATTCTTCATAATCATACCTTTGCATTTGTTTATCAATTTCATCAGGATTCATTGGTTCTTCTCCTGGTCTTACTTAACAAATATAGAGAACATTTACGTTTGTTAGATGTACAAATGTTATGCTGCATCCCTCACCTAAATAAATTACATTCAATCTATTTTATCATCAAATTTATAAACTGAAGTACTTCAATTTCCTTAACTTACCTGGCTTTGGCACAATAATTATTTTGTCATCATCAGAATCTGATTCTGAGTCAGATGATGGTGTTATATCTTGGTCAACTGTCTCATTTGGGATACCAAAATCATTTGAAAGTTCTTTTATCCACTTTTTAACATCTTCATGCTTATCAACATCATTATCTGTTTCGTCTTGGCCTTTTTTAGGAGTAAATGTATTTGAGTCTGTTGACATTTTCCTAATATGTTGAGACAAATGTGACTTATATCTTAAATTCTTCAAATGACAAGAACTAGCACTTTCAGTTTTGAAACACACAGTTGAAGTTGAGGAAGTTTCTGGGGGTAAATTGAACATCTCATTCATCTGTACTGTATACAACGATTTTGAAAAATGTTTTAAATCTACATGCTTTCTCTGAACATTCTTTATTGTACTTATATATACTGAAAAGCTTTTCTGCAAATTTGGAGTGTAACATTGTCTTAACAACTCTCTCTTTGGTGCAGGATATTGTGATTTTGAAGAAGTACCAGTGACAGTGTATGTTGCATATGTGCATCCTTGTAGTTGAATCACTCCTCTTAATCTTAAACACACAGGACTAGGTCTAATACACAAAGATAACAACGTCATCTCTTGTGTGTATTCAACTCTAAACAGAACCTCAGTTAACTTAATATTTCACCTCAAACCATAAGAATACAGTGTAAGAGTATTCCCAATCTCTCAGAAAAGTTTCATGTGCAAGTGTTATTGGTTGCAGGTCAAGGACGAGTCTTCTTTTGGGCAGATAGACGTAATTATTATTTTCCGAAAACTGTAAATCGTGATACATAGTGTGAATGTAGATATTTAAAAATCAAATGATTCAAATGTAATAAGTAATTCAATGCAAACGTTTTACACAAGTTCTGGTGTTTGACCGAGATTTATATTTCACGACTACCATAATGCGTTGTTACAGAAGTCCTCACTCAGTTTCTAAACAAGGAATCAGGTATACATGTCAAAACAGTGTTAAAACAAAAAGTAATATAATGTGCATTAGTCTTTGTAATTCAATATTTTTATTTTAAGTAGTAATATAAAGATAGGGAATATGTAGCCCACCTCAGACCCTAGATGAAGAAGATTAGATCTAGCAGTTTATTTTCTGTTGACCTCTTGAGCCTGTAGGCTGTAATTTGTAAATGAGTGTAATGTAGACTTTGTAGTGCAGGGAATGTGACTGGATCAGTTTTTTAATGTGTAAATTAACACTGTTAACAGCATGCAGCCATTTAAATTGTTTGTAGTTAATAGCCTTTTTGTGTCTTTTTTTCAGATTTGGTTGAAATAAAATTATATTTACTCAGCATCTTGCTTGAAGAGAAATGTCATAAATTGTAGACTGGTTTGGATAGACTTTGTTTGCTAAACAAATCATGGCTTCAATAGTGTGGATTCCAGTTATATTTTGTCTTTCAACATCCGTATTATACTTGCTGTCAGTTAATTCTCCAACTCTCCAAGTAAAAAACAATGAAAACTATGAAAATGTGTGAGTATGCATAAAAAACTTTAGCCACATTGTGTCTCAATAAGTCAATACTTTGACAATTTAAAAAAAAAAGGTGCAACATGAATCATTTAATATCATAACAAAATATTTACAATTTTTTTCTCACAACTTAAATAAGAATTCATCAGGAGCTTTCGTTTCCAATCAGGAAACGTTGTCAACTGACGCAAAGATGAATTATCAATCAAATTTAATTTCAAACTAACAATGTTTGGATGAAAGCAGAGAAATTTCACATAAAGTATAGTAAGAAACATTATTATTATTATTTCTTCTTGTTTTGTTTTTATCCAGAACTTTGGCAATAAAGTTTCCTACCACCATGAATGAACTTCATTCATTAGCAGCTGTGATGAAGCAATATAGAGATGAGCATTTTTTCTATGTGCTACTGCTGTTTGCTACAGCTTATTTGTACAAGCAGACTTTTGCAATACCAGGCTCTGTTTTCATGGTATGGCCAGTTTTCTGATATGTCAAATGTAATAGATTTTATTACTTTACTGCTAAGATGAAATAAGATGCTTCCAGGGTGAATGAGGTGGAATGGGGATCTCTTTATATGAACATACTTTTTGAATATTAAAACAAAGTTTAAAACTTTTTCACACAAACGAAAAAAGAGTGAGAACTCATCAGGAGCTCCTGGATATACCACAACAGTCAAATTCTTTGATACTTTTAAAGTTCTTTATGAAAAATATTTTCTAAATTTGATTATTCAGTCATGTTTTATAGAATGTTGTACAACCTAAGTTCAACCTTTGATCTTGCATTATATTGATTCTATTGTTTTCAGAATCTTTTAGCAGGAGCTGTTTTTGGTGTGTATATAGGATTACCGCTTGCTTGCATTCTTACTGCTACTGGTGCTACTAATTGTTACTTCTTATCAAAATATTTTGGGAAGTCATATATTATGAAGTATTTCCCAGAAAGACTCAGTTCGATGCAAAAAAAGGTGAGAATTTTTTTCTATTGTGATACAATTTTATGCTAGTCTGCATGCTACCCCTAAAGACTTATCAATCAGATAATTTCATCTATCATTCCTGCTGCAACAGTGCCGTAAATATCTAATGGGGGCAGGCAAAGACTTATATGGGACATTGGGGTTGTCCGAGACAGAAACTATCCAAAGGCTATTTATTTATGTATAATTATAAGCGCTCTTGGGAGAAAACAAAATATAAGGATAAAGTAGGCATGAAACATAGTTAATAAAAAAAAAAAAATTGTAAAGAGAGAAACTATTAGTGCTATATCACTATCGAGGCCTGTAATATCAAATAATTAATTTCTTTTTCAGGTGGAAGAGAACATTGACAGCCTTTTCTTCTTTCTTTTATTCTTACGACTGTTCCCTATTTCACCTAATTGGTTTATGAACATGGTGGCACCTATCTTGAATATACCAGTGCATCTTTTCTTCTGTTCTGTATTAGTAGGTGAGTAAAGCACATTCAAATTGTTATTATCCATTGTAAAATATTACATTTTGATTAACATAGATCAATGTGTCATTTTGAATATATGAGTTTGAATTATTGTTTTATGACTAGAATTTTTTGCTTTGCTCTCCATATAATGATAATGATAACAATAGCTATATTTCTTGAGGGTAAAACTTTTACAACGTACATCATTGATTTTCAAAGGGCCCTCTGGAGGCTTATTTACAAAAGAGATAGAATATATACAAGTACACGCAATAATGTTTAAAACAGATGATATAATCGATATTGGAATTCTATTTTCAGGTCTTATCCCTTATAATTTCATTTGTATCCAGACTGGCTGCATTTTGTCCCAAATCAACTCAACAGATGAAATATTTACATTTTACACTTTGTTAAAACTTTTCGGGATGGCTCTAGTAGCTTTGATTCCTGGGATTATGATGAACAAAAGAAAAATCACAATCAAATTTGACTAGTCTCTGAAATCCTTCCACATGTCTGCCAAACCCTTACACTACAACATTATTATGGTATATTAACCCTATACTTAGGTTTGTTCTTCTGTACTTTGTTTTAGCTTTTGCTTTGTACATATGTCCGTATATTCAAATTAATTTATATATTTTGGTAATTGTTACCAAAGTTAATAGTGTTGTGAGATTTTAGTCACATTTTATGTAGAAATATTTGTTAGGTCATTTAATTAGCTTGGCAGTGAGTCAGCTCTGAATATTTCTCCATATCTTTATGTTGTGTGTGTCGATTTAATGTGAACATTTCTCACAAGATGGTGCTAACATCTAGGTGTACAAATATATTATTGTAGGCCTATATAGCTTCATAACTTAAGCAATATTAAAGTCATTTGTGATTTTCTAATCTTTATATCAGCTGAATGAGATTATTGTAGCACAAAAATTGTCCATTTATCAGAGATGTTATCTGCACAATGTGTTGTTTTACTTGAAGAAAAATTAAAATGTTGAAAAGCAGGGTTTCCTCCACTCTGCAAAGGCTAAAGTTACACTTCATCTGCACAGATTGTTGAAAAAATACAAAAAAGTAAAAAGTTACACACAATAGGACTAGTCAGCTTAGTCTTCTAGTGAAGGATGTTTTGTAACCAGGGGTACAATTTAATAGTATTTGAACAGTCAATTGTGATATGAGTTTGGAACTTACATTTTGGTAAATATTTCATTGTACATGAATCTTTGAAAAAAAAATGTTTCATATATAGATTCTGTTGTGTGCCTCATTCCTGAAGTGTATCAAACTATTTTTAAGGGATTGTTTTTGTATAATCATGGAATATTTTAAGAATAAATTATTGGATAAGATAAATTTATTTCTGGCTTCATTTATTTATTACATTCATTTCATTAAGATTGATGCTTTATTTTCCCTTAATGCTATGCATGATTGAAAGGTGTAGCCAAGACAAAAATGTATAATTATTGAACATAGAAATGATTTTTTCCCTCTTTATTATAATAAAACTGCAATTCATTAAAAAAGTCTGACGAAATGATGAAAACAATTCAGGTATTTAGTAACCCATTTATTACAAAAAGAAATAAATGTTATGCACAAAAGTATAATACAGCTTAAAATAGTCATTGCATTTTAAAATCATACTGTAAAACATGATCATACTGTGTAATCCACAGTAGTCTCTAGGAAGTTTTAATAATTAGATAAAATCCAACACAAATATTGTATATGGTTAAAAATACTTCATTTTGATTGTAAAGAATTTGAATAATCCACTGAATTAGAATCTGACATACATTAAGATATCTTCAATCAAATTTTCCTTTCCATCCTTAATGATGTAGATATATATATGCTGGAAACTACATTTTCATTTGTTTTCTTATAAGGTCATATATTTTCTTCTGAATTTTTATTTCAGATCTGACAAATTGAAAATATTGAGAAAAGAATGCATTGCCACTTATCAACAATATATATCACAATAGTAATATAACTCATTTGTAATTGTGTTTTACAATCTTTGCATAATCAAATAGCCACAGAACAGTTCTGATGTTGGTCAACAAAAAGTGTAAAACAATAACATTTGGCTTCGGTAAAATACATCAGTGAACAAATTTGCAAAAACTTACAGACAAGAAACAATTTGAAAAGCTGACAGGTACTCTTATCCACAACAAGAGGATTTCACCTACGAATATACAATATATTTTAAAAAGAATATTTCAGCGATCAGATTTTCCATTTAATGTTCAGTAAAATTAATTTAAATTTACTTCCGTTTGACTTCAATCATATTTAGTATGTTAACTAAACAGTTATTACAATGTTTCTATTTATAATATGGGACAATGCATAGTAATATGTATGAAATAACCAGCATACAAATATAAAGATTGATTGTTAAGATTGGTTTGTTACTTTATGAAGTAGAAATAATACACTTTCCTTCTTGTATCGGCTTATCATAGCTTGAAGTTAAAATCCTTTAATATGACCACAAAAGAACTCTATATTTTGATTGTGCTTACTGACTCTGTGCATATCTTACATTACACCCCATATGAATATGATCTACTCATGGCAGACAATATATACATATAACACAGTTGGATTAACATGTGTACGTGTATATTGTACCACTCTTCCCAACTTCTCCTGACACAAACTTGAACCTGGGTCTTTGAGTTTTCATGATGTATTCTTAAACTGTATATTAAATTGTTCTCATACAATTTTCGTTTGAACCACATACAAACAGATATCAGGAAAAGCCTTCTTATTCAATACCCAAAGAAAAAAACCCTCGTGTTTACACAAAAGTCATTTGAATGCAAAGCTTTGAACAAATGACCAATATTTTGTATGTAAAACTTTTCACATTCATCTCAGGTATTATGAAAATAAATCTCTCTTTTTCTCAAAAAAAAAAATTAAAAGTCTATATACAGAAAATACTATGCACGTCTGTTTATTAAGTATCTAAATGTAATTTGTCTCTTACATAAGTCAGTGTTATTAAAAAAAGTGGCCAATATATATATTTGTACAAGTTCTCTGAAGGAAACAAATTAACAATACCTATTACACAATTACATACATTCATTGAAGTATGTACATGTAGTTAAATACATTGGACAAAAATCAATATTTACATCAAAGCACCACAGTTTGAACTCTGTAATCATGCCCATCACAAAAAAATCATTTCAAGCTTGTCAATTTTATGCGAATTAGTGCAGAGTTATTGTCTAAATGACATCACAACGTCAAATTGATCAGACTACAATTTAGTAATATTTTTTTTCATCTTGATTATTTATGCTTCATTTGAGAGATATGTGAGTATAAATGCACATATTTTTATATTTTGATTATTCATTCAACATTGAAAACAAATACTAATTTTTCTCTGTTCAAGATTACATAAATTTTCCCTATTCCCTTTTCCTTCCTTTTACTAACTCTTGGTAAACTGTACTACTTTGCTGCCTTAAATTTCTGAAATGCACCCACTTGACCATGCAGTGTATCCTTGAAATAAGTTAACCCTTGTTTCCAGGAGCCAAGACTGCCACAAATCCTTGTCTGCACCGCATATACCACAACAAAATAAACTGCATAATTCAATACAAACAATCATCAAATATTTCACACATTTGGAAATGGAAGCAATGATGGTGCGACTTTCTAGCGATAACATGGATTCCCGAAGACACTCAACTTCATGGATTGGTCCATAATTTAGAGATATTCTGCATAACCACAAGCATCTTTACAACAACGCACAGCAATTCTTCACTTCATCCCATACAGGATTCTGTTGAATATTTGTATCCCCTCTTAAAAACTTATATTTGATCAGGGCAGACAGTTTCAAATTCAAGTGATATGAATACACATCAAGATTTCTATCTACGCTATACAGTTGATTCCGTACGAGGATTAGTAAACATGATAGAAGATTTGTCTTGGTTGTGTGGTTTGTTTTTCCTTCGATTGAAAACATCATTTTCATTATAATAATTATGTTCAGATGGCGTTGAAACACTTGACTGTCCTGATTCTGAGCTCATACTACGTGTCCGTAAAGGTTGTTTTTCCAGTTTTGAAGGGTCTAAAGTGATACTATTACCATTTCTAGGACTATCAAAATATTCAGGATTTTCTATGGCAGATGATTGTGGTTTTGGTTTTCTTGGGCTCATATCCAAATATGAAGGATTGGGTGGTTGTTCTAGAGGCATTCCCTGTTCATTTCCATGATTAGCTGGTGTCAAGTAATAATTGTCTGCAAACAGAAGTTCCAAAAGTTACACTTTAAATATAAATCTATTCAAAAAGCTTCACTTTGTGAGAGTTGACAATATAGAAGTAGAACTATAAATCTTATATCTGACAAAGTGCGCTCCCAGGTTTAGACAAAAAAAAATACATTTTCTTCTTAGGATATTTGTTGTATTTACTTTAAGAATTCATTCACAGCAAAAAAATCTAGACAGAGATCCTTGTAGAACACAAGGGTCTGCCTGTAAACCTATAAAATTACCTTTTGAGTCTATCAAATCTAAATATGCATCTGGTTTGGAAGATTTTGGTTGAAGATAATCATCTTCATCAACAGGTAAATCTACTCTACTAAAATCAGGTTTTTTATTGTTTCCATCTGAAGGCAAGGGTGTTGGAGGTGCTGGCATTTGGGGAACCCCATCTGAAAAAGAATTAACACGTAGAATATTATTAAATGTGTAAAAATTATCATATTCTTGTTCTTGAAATAACAGTTAGAGACTGCCATAATCATTTTAAAAATTTGAATAAGAAGGTGAAATTGACAATTTACATAATCTTAGCCGATTGAGAGTGGAAGAAATATTCACAAAACAGAGTAAGAATAAAGTTGCAGAAAGATAGATATGGCTTTTTTAAAATGATAATCACAAGAGAAATCTCATTCATAAATTGTAAAATGAAAGTTATGTAAATTCCATCTCACACAATCAGATTGTAAATTTGTTGGTCAGTAAGACAGAGCTGATCAATATCAAACTCAAGAAAGGGAGGAGTAATATGCATTTTATACTTCAACCAAATCAGATCAGAAAGCAGAGAGTGTTTAAAGACTGGGGCTGTCTGAAAATTAATATTAGTTCTAGTGAATTGTTGACATTAATCTTTATGACTTTATAAAGTTTGGTATCTTTGAGAAAAGAGAAAGTTGAAAGAGAGATGAAGTTCAAACAGGATCAAAGATTCTTTTGTACATTCATCTTAGAAAAAAAGAACGCAATAATTTAATCAAGATCCTTGGAATCCATCTTGTCCTGGAAATTGGTAAATATTTACAATGTTTAAACACACATAAAAAGAAAACGTTACAAAAACATTTTTACATTTGAACCCAAGCACATGTTTGCAGCTTAACCTCTTAAGATATAGCAATACTTGTTGGGGTAACCATTATATGAAGCAAGCGGTATCATAAGCTGAAGCAAATGTATCCTGTAAGACAGATTTGACCAAATATTGGTAGCAACACCTTCAAGATTGTGTACATATATCCATTGTTTTCCCTAGGACCAATTTTATTTATGTAGCTTTTTGTTATTTCTTTTTTTTTTTTAAATCTAACAACCATTTTTAATTGTTTTAATTTTCCATTGCAAATATCACTAGTTTACTGAAGTAATCAACTTTAACTTATGAGTTTCTTACCCATACTATCACAATGCATCTTGGTTAGGCTATAACTATTTTGAATTTTTCAATATGTAGATACAATGTCCTGAAACAATGGCTTTGTTGATTATAAGTTAGTATTTAATCAAGCTTGCATTGACTTTTTCTATTAAATCTGAGTGTGTTACAAGTACCAATCCAAATCTGTCCAATGGACACTATATAGTACATAACATGAACAAATACATTACGTTTATTATCGTATGGAAAATGTGTGTGATCACTCAGCAAATACTCATTTTCTGAAAAATAAGAATCCAAGTTGCAACTCAAGAAAAGAAAACCAAAGAAAAAATGCAGAGAAGAACACTAAGAATATAAACGGGATACAGAAGCAAACTCAGCCCCATAACAAAATGCACAAGATGCATGCTATTAAATAAAATTATAAAAATAAATCTCTAATCTCTACTTTGAACAATCTATTGAAAAAAATGGAATGTATGAGCTATTATGTGCTTTCATGCTGTAAAGTAGTATTCATGAAATCATCATCTATGATTAGCCTATACTATGTAAACAAATCAATATAGAAATTTAACTTAAAAAAATGAATGTACTACAGGCTATAGGGTTAGATTCTCTATCCTTGTGTTTTGGGGTGGATAAGGGGAGAGTGTGAAGGCAATATAACTTGACACCATTTTATGGGGAATCAGTATCAAACAAATATAAATTTAAACATACTGATATGATTAACAGTTTTGTGCTTTTTAGTAGTGCTGGTAAAATTCTTTAAAATTCAAACTATCAAAAGGGTGGAAATTAGGCAAGAGATGAAAATCAACAATCTATACTTCTTCTAGGTAAAACTGGCGGTATAGGCTATTAGGAGTTTGTAAGACTGCAATGAATCTAACTAGACGTATGTTAAAACTTCTTCCAAATCAAAATTGTCATTCTCCAAAGCTCTAAAACTACATGGCTACTCTTTAAATTTTGTATATATGCACCTTCATTAATGCCATCCATTTTTCTAGGTGACCCTGGTGATCTGGAAGACCTTGAAGGTGTTCTTCCCCTTGAAAGGGGTCTTCCTCCTGGTGACCCCACTGGAGGCTCATATGGCTCAAAGTTAAATGATGCAGGGGCACTGCAGTGTGGACTTGGAGTCCGTTGTGGGTCGTAATGAGGAGAATACGGGCTTGCACCTGGGGGCAAGAAAACATCTGAAATCAGAGTATGGAAGGAAGAACATGCAACAGGTATCTAAACATAAAAGGGTGACAGGAGGAAATTGTGAGAGGTAGGTGTGAAAAAATTAAATAAAATTAAATATACAATGAAGCATGCAGTTTTAATAGAAACAACCCAAACCCTTTCGTAAGAATATCATAGTTTGTTTATATTTGCATGTCCCTTTGGTTATTTGGGGTTAAAAGAGGGGATTGATACAGTTAAATAAAAACATAATTTCTTCGCAATACTAAAGCCTAAAAACATAGTGTCATTCAAGAGTAAAATTTATTGAATTCGTTATTTAAAATGTTTCCCATAAACCAGCACTTGATTCAGAGGAATGTTTTAGGTAAAAAATACTAAGAAAAGGGCATTTTTTGAGATAAGAAGGGACTACAAAAAGGGTATATAAAACAAGAGGATTACAGAATCTATTTAGATAATGGGATAAGGGGTGTTACAAAAAAACTGCTATACTTGTCACATGATGCATCTATGCACATATAAGGAAGCAGAGGAAACATGTAAAGAACTTCTTTAACAAACTATGCACAATGTTTACATGTCACACACAAACTAAGGTTCTAAATAAACAGTTTTACACAAACTTTAAAACTGAAGTAACAATAATCATGCTTTGAATTTGAAATATTAACAGATCTAATATCATTTGTAGTATTTTTTGTACTGGTCCATACTATAAACAATAGTAACAACACAGTCATGTGCATGCTTAATTTCCTGTTCCAGAGAATAATGGCCAATATCCAACACTATTTTTATGAAAAAAATTATCAGTCTGGTAAATCTTGAGTTAACAACCCCGAAATAATACATATAGCTTACATGTATTTTTCCATTTGCAGCATACTAGTCAAACCCCTAAACCTTTCATTTTTCTTTTACATTTATTGCTGCAATTATACATTAGACTAACCTTACATTAAAAAAACAATAATGTGCCATTATTATCGAGAGACAGGTACTTAAAATATAAAATATGTGCAGCACCAGTCACCAACATACATACACATATACAAGATACAGACAGACAAGATTTATCATCTACAGATTTACAACTTCATTGTTTTAACAAAAACTCACCATCATCTCTACCAGCACCAAGGATGCGGCAAGGATCAGAACTGTATCTGGAATTGATGCTTTCTCTTGCATAGGGAGATAATATCTCAGACTCCTTCCGTTTAGCTTGAGCTTCTAAACCTATACCAATAATACAAATCAACAGCATAAAGACAGTGATAAATCTCCAAATTTAATACAAAAATATGGCAAGAACATATGGGCTGTTCTGCTTGATTATACATGCAGTTTTTTTTACTACAATTAAAATATCAAACTATCAGTGTCCTTATTGTAGGCTTACAAAGTGCAACTGTACTAGTGCAACAAATACATGATTTTTTGTCTTCTTTACTTAAAAAGTGAGGCAATAACTCCCTTTACAACAAAAAAGCATAGACACACATACATACATAGTATATCTTACAATTTCTCTCATATCTATTCTTTAACTTAATATAGCCCCCTAATAATTTTAACTACCAGCATATTTTCTCTCTCTTATAGGTCTAGCTGCACCTGGCCTATCTTTTTCTTTTATTTCATCTGGATGTGGAACTCTTGGGTAAATGTTACCACCCATGTTTACATGATTTGGTGGTGCAGGTGCAGGCGGCCTTCTACAATGATGAAGCACCTTTTTGTCATTGTCATAATCACTGTTTTCTTCTCTTAACTACAAATAGAAACATGGAACTGATAAGGGTTCAAAAATAAAAATAAAGATAATCTATTAACATGTGTTATTTTTCATTTTTTTCATTTTTATAGTCTTCATAACTTTTGGTTCCTTTTAATCAAATCAGCAAAGAGAATAATATAAACTTTAATAACATGTTTTCTACAGCACGTTAAAATTTCCCATGCTATTCCCGACCTTGATACAAACTGTAGATCAAAGTAATAGATTCCTCATAAAGTTAGATATAGATTTTGAAAATACAATACTTAAGAAAAAAAAACCCACCATTATCATTATCATATTTCAAAATCATTCTTTTCTTACCCTTTCTAGTTTCCCATTAATTGATGGTGCGTTTCTTGGTTCTATCACAGATGATGTGGGTTGTAGGTAATCCTCTGCATTCATGACTTGTTCTGGACCACCCTCTGCCACTGAGATACCTCTAATCAAGTCTTGGGTGTCAAAAGTATGGCTTGGAAGACGCATGTATTTGTCCCCCTGAAATATATCATCATGACAATATAATTAACACAATTATTGCATAGACTTACTTGTTTTCTTACTAACATTCTCACACTGTAACATTATTCTTCATACATTACACTTTCCCCAAAATGATACCAATTTTGGGGACAGCAATAGTTACAAAACATGACTGATTCAAGCTTTAAGACAAACAATGAAAATGAGTTATGAAAATATCAACATACTGTTATAACAAGATAACGACCAGGGTCTCTAGCCATTTTTGAAAATTCATCTCCAAGTTCTTTAAAATTTGGACGGCTATCTGCATCCAACATCCAACCTATGAATAAAATAAAATAGCATTCATTTCGATGATTTAATGGTGAAAAAATATCAATCAAAGAATATTTCTAATGTTTTTTTGTTTCAAAAGTTCGCTCTAGATCTATCCAACCTTTATGAGAAGGTTTGTACATTTAATAACTTTATGACTATGCGCAAAGTCCAAAATGACTGATAATTCATTATTTTTAGATTTCCTGGATACTTACATTTAATCATAAACATATACACATCAATAGTACAGATGGAAGGTTGTGGTAATCTTTCACCTTTCTCCAACAAATCTGGAACATCTTTTGCACGGATACTTTCATATGGTCTTTGACCATAAGTAAAAAGTTCCCACATTGTCACACCTTTTAAGAAACACAAATTGGTGTGTTTTAATAGATTCAATCAATATTTTATGGAAAATCTTGTATCAACAGTATAAGAAAACAAGATTTAATGAAGGTCAATTATATCACTATACACTACAAAAATACTATTCTGAAGAATGCTTACCATAACTCCATACATCACTTTTGTGAGTGAAAATTCTGTGCTGAATACATTCTAAAGCTAACCATTTAATTGGCATCTAGAATCAAAGAAAAGTTCCAATGCATAAAGTTACAAATTATGAAAAGAGTAAATTTCTTAAACTTTACATCATCTTAAGCATTAAAAGTCATCTGAGAATTTTATTTCCCTTTTCCTTTTGATACGATATTTTATTTGTAATTTATATCGATTTTGTCAAATTTATTTCATCACTGCCTGCATCATTTGCAATATATTTAGAATTTTATTCAATCCCAAAGACAAATCTCGGAAGCAATAAGCAAATCTATGGAAAAATGTGATTCAGCATCAAATGTTACATGGGTATGCAAAAAGGTCAGTTACATTAGGTAGATAGATGATTTATATCATATGATGCAGACATATGTCATTTAAAAGGTCTAACCATACACAGCTATGATAGATAATCTTTCATGCCACTTTTAAGCATATCAACAAATCTCACCTTGCCACCTGCAGCATGGTATTCTTCTTCATTATAATCCAGTAATTTTGCCAAACCAAAATCAGTTATTTTTACTTGCTTAGGGCTTTGCACTGCAATTTGAGAAGAAAAGTTAAATGACCATTGTGGGTAGACATTGAAAACTGTCAGAAAAGTAGTGGAAAAAACAGTATTGTAGTATAAAGTATAGTATGTTACGTAAATGGAAGTTGGGCAAATATTTTAAAGAGATATAAAGCAGAGAATTTTCAATCAGCAAATTTCACATACCTAAAACATTTCTTGCAGCTAGATCTCTATGTACAACACCTCTTTCTTCCAGATATGCCATCCCCTATAGAAAAGACAACATTGAGATGAATCATAATACAGAAAAAATCCAGCCTTTTATAATTACCTGAGTGGAAGTCTTGCATTTTCCCTATTTCTGGAAATCACACTTTGAATTGTCTCATGAGAATGTATACTCATAGCACAATGAAAATTCAAATTTTTCTACATAGCATATAATATAAGCTCTCTTCTTTTCTTTTTGAATCATGTTTTGTCAGATCAATGATACTTACTCTTGCAATTTGTGTACACCAGTTCAGTAAAACTTGAGATCCTATGTTAGATTTATTTTTGCGTACATAATCCAGCAAACAACCCAAAGGCATCAACTGTGTGATAAGCATCATCTGAGCAGTCATACAAACCGCTAAGATTCGAATACAGCAGACGTGGTCCACTGATGCCATCACTCTGGCCTCTTCTAGAAGTTCTTTGTTCAGACTTGGAGACGTTCCTTCTTGAAGGACTTTAATCGCCACTGGTATTTTCACATTTTCATTTGTTGGTATCCATACTCCCTAGGATGGTAAGAGAAGTTCATAACGTAATAATTAACTTGAAAATTATGAATATGTGTATTTTCATTTTCAAAATTAAAATCAACTCTTTTCCATGTCAAATCAGAACAAATAATAGCATGCCACTTTTTGTTGTTCGATACCACAGCTATAGTATCTCTAGTTTGTATAAATATAGTAAAATAATAACTCTGAAAATCATGTTGCTTGATTCATTTTAAAGAAAATTACATACATGTTGAATTTTCGACTATCAATGTCATCATCACTTGGCAATGTATTCTAGTTTGTATCTTTTTGTAATAAGTTTTTATTATGCTTTACAAATTCCAAATTAAAATGCTTCCAAAGATGTCTACTTGATGATTATGAGTCGACATTTGATTTTTTGTCCCATAGTATTTCAAGACTTTTCCATCTTCTTACTTTATATACTGTTCCAAAAGCCCCAGATCCAATGATATTTCCTTTGCGCAATTCTGACTCCTTCACAAGTCTCAGCATTGCCATGTCTGGTCTAGCATCTGTTGGAGTAAGGGGCTAAAAAACAACAACAGAACATATAAAAATTGAAGAAATACATATTGAAATAATTAAGGCGTCATGAGGGTCTAATTGCTTTTGTTGATATGCACCAACATATGTCCCAAATAATCATTCTTTATAAAAG
>JAVSBT010299964.1:22138-43100 GCA_033118115.1 Pharyngocirrus eroticus | reverse complement strand
ATTGACTCATATCCTAACCAGTTAACCCTTTGATCATTGAGGTTTAGTATTCATGACATCGTTTTAAAGGGGATTATATATTTGGATAGAAAATCCACTTTCTTCCTGTATTTTTTATTCATTCTTGGCTTTCTCTGGTTTGACGTTAATGCAGTGATGTATTTTTGAGTAGTTTCCGTTTTCTTATTCCTTTTTGTAGCTTTTTTTTAATAACATCAATCATCCCTATGTCTCCACGTTTCTACAGCCAACAATACAATTGAAATCAACAATTTCTGTCTAAGCTTACAGGCTTTCTAGATAATCCCGCTACAAAAGCCAAAACAAGACAATTACAAATGTCTTTTTAGTCTCCTGCTTTGGCTAATATAGAGTCTTTTTTCAACCGAAGGATTTAGGGGGAGACAGCTTTCCCCACTTTCTCCCTGGGAATATGACAGGGGTCTTGGTTGAGGTCTCCAGACACAAAATCCTTTCTTTGGTGATTTGTAGAGTCCGCCACTCATCAATGCCTAATGGGCAATAAGGATGAATGCAACGTAATGAGGAACTAAATAGATGACAAAAGGAATTTACTACCTATAGGATATTTGCATGTCCCACAGTAATGGAATGCTGTAGACAACACTCATCCCTTTTAAGCCCTTTGGGGAAAACATGGACCGAGATGAAACAGGTTGCATTCCAATGCTAAAAATGCAAAATAAATGGCCATTCCAGCATTCCCAATAAAACATGAATGAGTCAGTCACTCTACACACTAGTTATGTATCAGTCCCCCCTGCAAAAGTTTGATGTAGAACTTGTCAATCCTGATGATGAATGACACAAATTAAAACAGTATTACAAATAGAATGAAGGCCCTGTCACCATGTTGTTTGATAACGAGAAGCCACTTTGATGCAGTTTGTTGTTCATGGCAATAAGACTATTTTTGGAAAAAGACAAAAAGTCTGTGATTCTTCTCTGCTTACAAGAATGAATTAGAAATTTGATCTGGAAAGTGATTGAGAACGTTTTCAAGTAAAATATATGTTTATTAATTTTTTAAATCTCAGATAATGAGACGGTTTCTGCATAGAAATAAATATTTGTTCATGTCAACCAAAGGTGAGTTAAAAGCTTAGAGTTAAATACAATTATTTCTGCTAGTAGCAGATAATTGTTTTCATCTTTACATTAGAATTTCTTTACATCATTGAATGAGTTAGGAATTGAATGTTCTAGGATTATTTGCTTTTCACAACTGACAAGAAAAACTGAAAGGCAAAGAGATTAATCCGAGTTTTAGTCCTAAATCTCGGGGCACTCCAGCGCCTTTTGATGTGGATATAAAAGATACATTGATTACACAGAAGTTAAAGTAGAGCACAGACATAGACTAATTAAAGAGACTTAATAGATTACAAGTTAATGCTTACATGCTGAAAAGGATTTTCAAATTACTTCGAATGAGTCATCTGAGACAGTTTGATTCTCAGACCCAGTCAGGTTCTGTTTATGAGGGATTTTTTTCTAAGCTGAGGATGGTTAGAGACCAACTTGTTTATATATTTTTGCGACATTCTGGCCGGTTTTACTTGGAATGTGTACCATGTTTTGTAGCTTTGTATATTTTCAAGCACAATGCAAAAAAGTTAATAATTGTCGTGCCCTTATTTAAAAAATTGTTTCCTCATCCTTAACTATTTCATCTCAAAAGTGTTTGCTCATCTAGCTATAATTTCTCAAAAGTGTTACCTCATCTCGCTATTGTATCTCAAAAGTGTTTCCTCATCTACAAAAGTATATATCTGAGTCTGTGGACTCATGAAATGCGTATCACAAACAGAATTGAATATTTAAACAAATGCAATTAGAATATTAAGAAATGGACCAAGCCCAAGCAACAACTTCTGCATGATCACTCAAGAAATTGCTTTACTCTAAGACCAGATTAGATATGACCCCATGTAGTTGAACTCTCTTTTAATCCACTTCTCAAGTAGGATTGGAAGTCTGGATCATTTTCAGGTATATGACATCCAATGCTTGATTAGACAGGCGATCATTAACAAATATTGTAAGACTGCCAGAATGTTTAATGCTGATTTTAATTACTAGTCTTGTATCAATACTTTTTGTTTTTGTCTCTACAAATTGGTCTAAGATTGTAAATTAACTGCTATAAATTGGTGTTTTATTTTGTTTATTACTTCTGATTTGTATTTATATATTCATTATCCTTTTGTTTATGATGAACTTTTCATTTGAAAAGAGTCTTTTGTACACATTGCTTTGGGAAGGCAGATTAAATTGTTAGATATGAAAAGAGAACTAGAGTCGGAACACAATATTTACATGCCACGATTGACGAAATGTCTAATCAAATCTTGATGATTCTCAATATGAATCTTCTTTTCACCCCTGTATTCATCTTTATAGACTGTTCTTTTTGGTAAAAATCAAAATAGTTCAGAAATGTTGTATGTTTTCATTTGGTAAAAAAGAAGTTTTGTTAATGCTTGCTATATTTTTGGGGTTGCAGTGTATTCTATATATAGCACAGCAAAAAGACTAGCAGTAGCAGTATCAAAAATAACCCATAAATGGCTTTCAGATTACTGTAAAAAATGACAAATTGATACTATTTAGGAAAATGAATCAATCAATATTGGCTGCCAAATTATTGGTTACCATAGAAAAGTGGAAGATATTTGAATGAAAGAAATCCTACAACAGTTACAACAAAGATAAAGGAACCCTACAAACTCATTCACGAATCTATAGAAAATTACTTGACATGAAACAAAACAAGGGAGAAAATAGAAACAGCTTAATGTCTGGAAGATAAACAATGACTTCTTTGAACGGATCTATGTAACAAATCAATTATGGTTATTTTGTTCCTGTTCAAGCAGCAGATATTTAAGATTGGTTTATTTACACCTGAAAGATCTAAAGATGTCAACTTAAAAATAGGAGAATCGTTATCTTGCAATGAGAAAACAATATCTAAAAGTGGGTTAAAGCTCAGGTTGTTTTCTTGTATGCCTAGAAGGGGAAAGGTAATAAATTAGATTCAATTCCTCTCACAAGTGAAAATATGATGAACACTGAAGTACTGAGGTTGTGTTGTTTTTTTCTTTGATATTTTTTTTAACAGAGTGTATAGGCCAACCTTGATGGGAAGTAAAGATGCATATAATGACATTCTTTGTTTTAATTGGCCATTCAACTCTTTCTCAAGGTTTCTCATAACATGGAAAGCACTGAAACAAAAAAAGTGAGCTATAGAATTGTCATCATCGTGCCATAGCAATGAAGTAAATAAAAGGACTGTAACTACAGAGTGCCTAATAAGAAAACCAAATAGGGTAGAGTAGAACAGATAATGGCTACATGAAAGTCTAGATGTACTAACAACTGCCGAGTATACAGTGCTGGTAAATTGGCTTCATTTAGAAGGAACCTAACCTTTCAAGAATTGAAGGCCTTGACAAACAAGCAATTATAAAGTTTTGAAATCTGAATAGTTACAGTGGATAATTTTGAATTTAGAAGAGAGGGAATCTATTATGAGCTCACCCTTTCTGAAATCTTAGAGATATTGGAATAAGAGGGTGGAGTAGTTTTGGATGGCCCCTCAGCCTTGCGGAGATAAGAATGTATTGGCATATTTTAGGTCTTTTTAAAATTGTCAGACTCATGACTTTATTAGAGTTTTGATATGGAATAGAATTGGAATAGATGGCAAATTACCAAAATATTTAGTTTGTTTTGATATAATAATAGAGACGTTCTTTAATTCAATAAAAAAAGTCAAGATAAATAAAGATGGGGTTCTAACTTGTCCATGCAATGTTTTCACTGTTGTGACAACATTCTAATTTGATATCGACAAAGAAATCAAGGACGTGTTGAACTCTTGTTTATTTCTGGTACACCAAAGAAAAAATCCCACATAGAACATAAGAAAAAGCATTGTATTTTAATTGGTTTCATTATTTCTGCTTTCTGGTTTTGAATAGCTTCATTGTCTATCTTCATGTTGGTAGAAAGAAAACCTTCAAGAAATCTTGTTGGTATTTCCTTCAAAATCCATTCCACAGTAATGGATATGTAAAGATACATTTATGATTATCATTGTCATAGGTAAGGGTGCTTATTATAATGTCAGTGTCCTTTCCTGGAACCTGGCGATACCTGTCATTATGTGGTATAGTGTTAGCAAATAGGGCTGATTTCAGCCATGAGGATCTAATATCAGTGTGTCACTCTATCTGATTTCTATAAGTTATACATGTTCATTAAGTTTTCAATATTTTTTTTGTTTCCAGAATTGAGAAGATTGCTGCGAATTGACGTCATCTGATTTCTGAGTTAGGTGAGTTTAGAATTTCATTGTAATTATCATTGAACTTGAACATGATTCCCAGTTCATGAAATATGCTTTGTATGATTTGCACAGTGTAGTATGGGAATTTTCAAAAGCATCTAAGGAGATATGCTTTTCTAAAAGTTAAATGTCAAGACATTATCTCTTTTGTAGAATATTGCTAGTATTATCAAAAATCATCATGCTTTTTGTATACAATGTTTTCATTTATAGAGCATCTAGGATTGGTATTTGATATTTATGGATTTAAATTTATGAAAAAGACTTATAGTATATGATGCAGAGATGGAAATTGAACATGTAGCTGCTCTGGTGTGGAAAACTACATGGATTATATAGTGCTGTTGTCATTGGCTAATCTTTAGAATAACATTACTTGAGTATAGAAATGTCTTCAGGAGTTTTGTTACTTTTTTTTTGTATTTCGTATCATTGCTTACAAAGGGAGCCAGTTACTGCTTGAAAAACATTAGTATTCTCTGGAATTACAGCATGAATTTAGTTCTACTTAGTGTCTAATGCTACTGTCAAAAAGGTCGCCTTTGATTATTAGCTTATCTTCAATCATGCCTCCAAAGCTAAAATGTCAGCTGAAGGAGTGAAAAAGCACCTACTTCAGTCATAATGTCATTTGCAATTACAAACCATCTTAAATTATACCTGTGACTCATTCAGATGTGTTTGGAGGCTTTTAATAGATATTGCCTTGAAATTCAAAATTATTCTGACATTAAGTATGTTTTTTAAGAAATATGACAATGTAGAGTTTGTATCATGGAAATTTAATTTGTCTCCGTCCAGATTGAACTTTCATATTTATGTGTGTCTTCGAATTTCAATCAATGTCAGAACTGCTGTGCTTCCTTCATGGGCCATTGTTCGGGCCCCATGACGAACCATTTAAGGTTTGAAGGTCCTTTTGAATACTGTCACCACTTTTCTGTTCTTGGTGTTTTTACTATCCAAAGGAATGGCAATTGGGGAAATTAGCTACAGTTTCTACAATACTGACCTAAAAACTTGTTTCAATTCATAGCCCAAATGATATGGACATAATCTTTCTTTTTGCTTTTGCAAGAATGGTTTGAGTAGAACATGATCAATGCCACCTCCACCTAAAGAATATAGTATTATTAAAGCAATATGAATGATTAAATCATTAATAAACTGACAATGCTTGAACAAAGTCATGTGTATTATCTATATATGGATGTCATTTTATTAAAACTGAGTTATATATAACCTTAGTTAAAGAGGAAAGGATATAATATATTTTTATTTCTAAGAATTGATGACCTGGCCAGACAACCTTTAACATCTTCCATAATGGTAAATGTCAACTGTGAATTGACAATATACAAATGAAGTTTTTGACATACACCTACAACTTTCTGCCTAATTCAATTTCATAAGCAATTAATTAATTATTTCCGGAAGCTTGAGCGCAAAATGTCAAGGAACCCCATTGTTAGCTTTTGTGTCATTTTGTAGATCTGCAATAATTGCAAAAGTGCTCTATTGTTTAACAGAAAACTCTAGGCACTGAGGAAAAAAAAGCAATAGAAAAATATGTTATTATGATAAGGTCATCATGCTGTTCTTAGAAATGTTCTCATCGGTTGGAGATTTGAGGGGCTTTCTTTCCTGGAATGAATTTAAGAGTAGACAAGCTTTTAGTTTCCGTTTAATTTGAGAGAAAAGCTCAAAAAACAATGAAAAATCTATCTGTTGTTGAGGCACAGTAGACTGATTAAAACTTGTATTGAATCCCCAAATCACCTACCATTGCTTTATAATATGACCTTTTCATCTTTCTTTTTTTTTGTAAACAATTTTTAAACATCCAACTGCTCTGTCAATCATTGTCCATCAGCTTCCCCTTCCCTTTTTTTGTCGCCTCTTCATGGGAAGTGAGCAGCAGTCGAAAACTGGAAGCATTAGAGAAATGTGTAAAAGCTTTGGCATTATAGGCTTTTGAAAGAAACATCTTGGCAAGCCATTAGACTTGTACTCCAATAACAATCAAATCATTCCTTGAAAAGATGTAGTATTTACCATGCATTATACATAGACACCATCAACTTGTTCATTGTCACTATTGATTTGTCATCTGGTTATTCACTTTCCTTTGCCAAAAAGACTAGACTATTTGTAGACATTTGAATGAGTTTTCTTGTGCCCCCCCCCCCCTTCTTGCCCCTGTTTAAGGCCCTACTATAGGGCATATTTGACTTCCAAAGGAATCTTATTCTTGGATGTAAATCAACTCTAAAATAGACGTATCCATAGCATCACCTCAGGCTAGGTAGACAAGACTTAATTGAAATCCAATAAATTGAAGATGTATGTCATTGGTTTTTTTTTTTGTGTCAATTAACTAGCAGCCTCTTTAGGTCTGCCTATATGCAAGTATATTTGGGTACATTGTCAAAGGAACTTAGATGCCCCTGGATGTTTCTACCCAGATACGCAACTGATAGAAACATTTTGATGGTTTCTTGGCAGGCACATTTTGTGTTCCAGTAGATTGATATGATCGAAGTACAAAAGATTGTCTGAGATGGAAAAGAAGCAGTAAAAATAGCATATAGTTTACTCTCTCAACTTCTGCTGTTTAAAGACGAAAGATCTGCCCTGATACCATTAAAAAGGCACTTTTAAAGAGCAAAGACTAAATTATAGTTTGAGTGGTGAAAAAAAATCATTAAAATTACCCTAATTTGTCACAAATATGACACAGATTTGAAAAGATGATAGGAGATAGCATCTCCTATTGACTTATAATAGACTGCAATCTTCTTTCATCAGTCTTTGATGATGTCTTTGAAAGCTTGGCAGGATTTGGACAGAATTCTGAATTAGTTGTCTTCACTTTTTATTGAGTTATGAAGCAAGAACTGTAATCAGGCTAATTTGTCAATAATTCCTTTCCTATTTCTACTCCAGAATATTTCGTCTTTTGTCCAAACAATCAGGTCATTTTAGCAGATTAGCTGTGTGAAGAAAGGGGGTCACAAGATGACAGCAGACTGTGTCATGCATGCTGCAAATACTGATACAATATGTGTCATCTTCCGTGCTGTAATTTGTCAAGACGTGACTGCTTAATCCCTGTTATCTAACAGGGATTATTCAAGAAAAGCCTACCAGAAATCTTAGTAGAGTTGAATGAAAGAAAAGTCTTCTAGGGATCAAATCCTTGTAGAATATCAGTGATTTAGCCATCCAATTCACTTTTTGATTAAGCTTTATTGTAGATTTTTATTCCATTTCTGCAGCCCTTTGTCATTGGTCAGTAACAGGACTCTTTTCATGGTTTGAACAAGTTTTTTCTTCTGATACAAACCGTAAGAGCCTTATTCCTTAATGGTTTTCATTGTCTGAGACTGTGAGTGTTGAGAAGAGCATTGATAATGCATAACTATTTTGACTTGAGGATTGTAATCTAGAGCAAAAAAAAGGGAACAAAATTAGGGACATACTTCCTATTGAATTGTCAACTTTCGAGTGCATTAGCCTCACAGCAAAGTGTTGAGTGAAAGGATAGTTTTATTAAGGGAACTAATTGAGTTATTGTTTCAGGATATGAGTGAATTAGGGGGCTAATGTGGTGGTAATACACATCAAATATTTGCCTTAATTTTATAAGTCACCATTCTCTGAAGAATAAAACCATCAATCTATTGCTGCTGAGAGTGGAAGCACTTTTTTAAAGTGTATCCTCATGGCACCATTGGTAGGTGTTAAGCTGAGATTAGGCTTATTGACAAAAAAGAAGAGGGCTGTATAGGAATGTATAGGTCTCTAGAAAAGTCCTCCAAAGTGCCACAAGCCATCTGGCCTCATTTGCGATGGAATAGAGGCATTTATTAGAAGCCTTATAGCATGTTGATGCATATTTAGTGTTACTATAGTCACCAAGTGTCCAGGAAGGGCCACTCAATAGAGAATCTGAATTAAAAGTAGGTTCAGATCAATACCTATGTACTGAGTTTTTCTTGCTCAAAAGGTTTCGGGTACCTACTTTTTGGAAATCAAGATGGACTTCTTATCATAGGCTAAGGGCATCGAGGTGACCTTACAATTTATAGTAGAGCTTGGGTCAGACATGTTGAAATGTAACTATTAATTTTACTGAAATTTGAGATTTATCTCTCTATTGTAACAGATTAAGAAACAAGGCTTTTTGATAGATTTGATATTTTGAAAAAATGTAAGAATACATGTCATTTACCCTAGTCTAATGAATGCATGTCAGATGCATGGAGCACACCTGACAATGCCTGACACAAGGATCTAGGACAACTCCAGGCATTTATTTTTGGAGTAAATGCCTGGAGTTGTTATAATCCTTGCATAAAGCATTGTCAGGCGCACTCCATGCATCTGGCATGCATTTATTTAGACTAGGGTAGCTGTTCACTTAACTAACCAAGGAAATTGCTGGTTAAGAAATCCTCATTAATGTGATATATTTTATAATTTAACTGAACATTTTGGCTTTACATTGGGGCTAAGGTGGAATGTTTTGCTTTGGGGTAGAGTGTATTGAATAGTATTGATCACGTCACCCATCATTTTATGGTGGCAGCTCCCTAATTTTATTATCGTTTGGACAAGTATTTAGTGGACATTTGGTTCTATTCAATTCTATAGTTGCAAGTGGCTTTTCAAATTCTCTTTATCCAATCATATTAGTGGCACCTTCAAAAGATGAGCTCTCCATCTTTGATTTGTGACAATGCTAGCCTTGATTGTAACAGAGTCAAAGTCAAGAGTTATGTCATTAATTCTTTGCTTCAAAATGAAATCTCTGCAAGAAACAATTTCTGAGGCAACACTAATTAGGAAAAAAAATGAAATCAGTAAGCATAGTGTAGGCTGGAAGTGATTGATTGGGTTGTATTTTTATTACCAAAGTCAGCTACACTTTGAGACAAGTTGTGATGATTTTTTCTGCCACTTATTTCACAGTTTGAAGCTCAAGAATTAATGAAAAATTCTCATCTTACACTAGCGTGTGACATGCAAGGTTATGCTAAAATAATAAGGCTCTATGGGAAACAGATGAAAGGAACAACCAGTTTTACTTATTGCTATCCAAAAAAAAATCATTATTATGATCATGAAACATTGCAATATAAATCAGCTGGAGGGACAGTTTGCTTTCATTCTTTCTACCACAAGGTGTTGAAGAGTCAAAGAAACTATTTGTACAAGTCTTACACCTAGAACTTTCTAGAGGTATTGAATCCCCAATTTCATCTATAGTCTTACTTGGAAACTAGGGCATTTTGACCTGTGAATATTCTTCAAACATTTTCCATTTATGATTTTCATTATATCAACCAAACAATGTGAAGGAAAAGCAATCTCTCCCTTTGAATGATATTTCTCAGAGGTGGGAACTTTGGAACAACTTTCTTTCACTAGAATTTATTTTCTTCATACATGTATGTTGTTTTATTTTTAACAAATCATATACTGACACATGCACCTACAAGGCAAAAACATTTTTAAAGAATCAATTTGGTGCCATTCATTGAAGATTCCTGCTTGTCCCATGCACAGATAAATCCTACCAATGAAAGCTTGGACTCCATTGCTATTATAAATGCTCATTGCTATGAATATAGATGGGATTTTATCATGTAAACTAGGCGAAGTGTCAGGTAATACATATATGACATTAGGGGTGTGGGATTTCATGCTTATTTTTGACAGCAAGGTTCAAACTTGATTGATTTTTCATGTCAATCTAATGATAACTATCCTCCAAAACTAAGGCCAGATTATACAGGCTACAAGTATAGGTTTCTGATGGATGCATAAATGTCTTTGATGAGGACTAGAAATACTTCACAGTGATTGACAAGTTATTCTTGAAGTCTCTTGAGGGGTACTTGTATTTGTTTGATGCTGTTGTAAGGACATTCTTTATTCTATAATACTAATCCCATATATGTATGTATGAGGGCTCCTATAGTGGATGTAATTGTCCCATTATGAGGTTGTTCTACAGATTGTCATGGCTAATCATTAAAGACAAAATCAGGTTGTCAGTCCTTGAAACGATGGGAAGTTATGTGCCTGCATGCACTCTCCTGCAAGGACCTCCTGCAAGAATTATTGACAATATTTTGATGACCGATGACACATATATATGGGGTGAAATCCACACAGACAGTTTAATATCTGGAACATAATTATATAATTATATTATTGTAAAAGAAACAACCATTTCAGCTAATGATGTGTCCTTTTAGGGAAAAATAACGGACCCTTGAATACTAATCTAAAGTAATGTCACATTACATTCCTGAAATATCAGCGGGCACTGGTATTGTCGGAGCAAATGTTTTATACACTACACATAGAATAATTGGGAAGTACCAGGAGGGGGAGGGGGTAATGATTATGACTGGATAAAGGAAAATGCTTCATTTTCAACACAATTAGATTTAATTTATTTGCTAGCAGTTGCTTTGTAATTTTAAGCTTTGTGTATTACTCCAAATCAATTCCAATGAAACGAATTTTGAAAAGGTTTGCAGTTATAAGCATAATTGTCACCCATTGAGAATTTGTATTTCTCAATGGTTCATTATTTGAAATTTGAATTAAATAGTTCAATGACTCCATAAAAAGAATATTACCAAACCAATCATTTCATTGGCCTGCTATCATGAAAGTAGGTCAAAAGGATAGCACAAGCTTTATCCTTACTTCAATCATAGAAAATTGTCCTATTTAATTTTGATAACCAATCAAAGCAAAGCTGTAGGTCATATTTAGGTCAAAATAAAGCACATGATGTTTAATGGATAGGCATATGTCTCTTCAAATATTACAAACAAGTTAATCTCTTACTTTTAAACTTAACATACAATGTCATGCATTCCCAACCAAATATATTGATCTCTGGATTTAATCAACTCTTTCAAAACTAATCCATTTTGTCTTGTTGGTATGCCAATTTTTTTTAAATCTAGAAAACATGCTATGCATAGCAATACAGGCTTCAATTGCATCAGTCTTCTATTGAGTTACATTTTGTAAAGAAATGTTTTTTATATTGTATTAGTATTCCCTGTAAGACACTTTATAAAAAAATTATTGCCATTAAACGGTTTAAAGCTATTAATACAAAGTGTTTTATTTGAAACTTATACCTTCCACTAGCCTTGAAAAAAACCCTGGGAGACCCATATCTGTTTGAAAAAAAATGATTTTTTTTTAAAAAGACATTGCCTGACACAGATTTAATGTCTAATGCTGTTTTTTATGGAGCCTGTTAGCGTGACACCTTAGAAAAAGTATGTTTGACAAGTTGGTATTGAAATGATTTGATGATATACCACCTAAGTCTTGAATATGGAAACATTTTAGTCAAGCTGATCTTGTCAAATCATTCTCAATTGCTTACTTGCATGACATGACCATCTAAACCATAGAGAATAAGTGGCTCAGAGAAGAGGCTTGTTATGGAAAACATGTAAAACAGATTATGCCTGTCTTGTTGGTGTGCCAACTGTTTTTAATGTGTCTCAAAAGAGGCTTCCTTTGCAAGAATACCTGTTGTCAGAATCTTTTCCTGCATGTAGAAGCCTTAGATTTCTTTGCCTTGATTTTCTTTGCCGTCAAACTGTGCACTAGATACTGTACGTATAAAGTGTGTGAGGTTCTGTATCTTTATCTGTAGTTCCTTTTTAGTATTCTGCGCCTATGATTTTACTGCATAGACAGGCTCTATAAATGGAACAGTTCTTATTTAAAATATTGTGATGTAAACATTTTTCAAGATCAAACATCTCAAGGTAACAGTAGGAATCCATGCAGAAAAAAAAAGAAAGAAAGTTGAATGGTTTGAAAGAGATGAAAGGGTAACACATGTGTAGTGACCAAAGCATTTTAAAACAACATGGGAGATAAAGAGCATTTTGGTGTCCTAAAGAGAGCAACATGTAAAAACAAGACAGCCCAAATCATGTACTCATGTCAAATTGTTACTTTGGCACAAAATGGATTGTCATGTATTCCCATGACAACCATTCCAAAGACTGTGTTCCCGTCTCTCTTCATTTGCCACACACAATAAAATGCCTTAACGTTTCTGAGCCATCTGTCTCAAAGAGATCTCCTGGGTACCTGCTTCATGGCAGATTAGAGTGTTAGTTTGTGTTTAGGCAATGGTGTGGACCCAGATGTATAACTGGAGTCTTGTATTCCCGTAATCACTATCACTGATACTGCTGTGCTTCTAGTTTTCAAATCAATTTGATCTTGAATGTTAGAAAAAAGAAAAAAAAGCCTTTTTTTTTAACATCCTGTATGGATTTTAAACTTCTTTGCCAACTTTTATGTTGTCAGTTATATATTTAGTTATTCTATGCATGATTCTGAAGCATAATCACAGATTTCAGATAAACGAAATCTTGCTGTTAATGTCTGTGTATATGTGTTGCGAATTTGTCATCATACAGCTTCTGTTGTTATGGAATTTGTGAAACCTTTTAGACATTTTGTACAAAGATTCCAACATTTTGTTGGCTGTTTATAATTGCTGTGAAGTTTGTCTTGTTTGAAATTAGTCTAATGCTATCAGTGATGATTCATTTGTCTTGTCTTCATTCATAAATCTATTCTCTTTATATCTCATCTTCTTTTTTTCAACAAGTATCATTTTTCTCATTGATCTTATAATTCTTACAAGTTCGCTTCTTTGAGCAGAGATACCACTTTGTTACCGTGATTCTTCCTTTTAATGTATTGAGTCATACCCAACTTATGCCAATATGCAATTGAATTTCCACTCACAAACACATAAAAGTGCACTTAGATCGGTACACGCAACATGGCCTACCCCATTCACTAATCTCTGATTCGTCACCAGGAGATGTTCATCTTTGACCTAGGTGAGGATCTAATTGATCCAAAAAGGATGGGAACAAAAGAGATTTCTCCCCAAGATCAGATAATGCTAATTGTGAAAAAGATGGTGCTTTTTACATTCAATAATGAAATTATAGTTATTATATTCATAGGCTTTCTATAAATTCTGTATGCTGGATGCCTCAAATTAGAGCTTATTGAAGATTTCTTTTCATAATGTTGACATAGTGGCTTTTACCAAATGGAACTAGCTTTCTTGAAAAATCAAAAGAGAAAAATTAATAATCCTCTAAATTGGGCAGAATTTGAATATGCCAATTAGCAGCAGCTAAGAGTCCTAAAGATATAGTGTTAGGAAAACCCTTGAGGTTCCTTATTATTATTTTAAAGTTGTAGAGCCTATAAAAGATTTTTCTTTTAATGTATTTTTTCAGCTTCTGCTTAGCAAAAGGAATTACTGTCAGGCAATTAACAGATTGAATGAACAGGGAAAGTGTCGTTAAAAATTAAGTTTCATTCTTGTGTACGTCATATTTGAATTTATAGCAGTTTAAATTTTCATTCTGTGTGATGAAATATATAAAAGAACAATGAAAAAGAAAGCTCAGTTTTTAATACATTTTTTTCTTTAAAAAGTTAGTACCTGCTTAATAATGTATCTTGGGTATCAATTAAAGAACATCGCTTATTGTTTTAAAGAAAAATAATTGCTAATGATACTCAAGGGTTTCTTTTTTTTTATATTTCACTTGAATAAATTGCATCCTGTGGTGAGAAGCATATATTTTGAAATAACATTTTTGAATCTTACACAAGACTGAAATAAATGGCTTGAGACTATATGCATTGGACCCACAAATGGATTTGTGTCAAAGTTTGCCTAAAGTAATAAAAGACAATCTTGTAACAAGTTTTTCTTGCAAAAGGTGCGGATCAAAAGTGCGGATCCTTTTCTCTGATAGTATTAGAAAATATTGTCACTCTTTTTTTCTTTCTTTCTGTGTGATTGAATGCATGTTCTCTGTCTGTTTCTAGTCTTTTATCAAGCATGTTCTTTACAAAACTTTGAAATGAATTGGAAGCCATTTGCCTGTTTAGAATCATGATATATGATCGATAAGTAGATAGTCATTTCAATTTGGCTTACAAATTGTCTTTTAGTGTTTTAATTTCTTGTCAAGAAATATTGGAAAAAATCACGAAAGAATTAAAAAAGAATACCAGGGAAGATAAGTGACACTAATCTTCTATATGCCAGACAGCTTATTCTAGGAGAAAATAATGGAAAAATCCAAGATAAATAGGTACCAACATTAATGTGTCCTAAGACATCGATTAAAGGAATTTATAACAATCATTATTGCTATAAGTCTTTGTTGACTTATGAGAATAAAACTACTGGTGGAGAATAGCTTGGCTGGGTTCTATCTCTTAAAGTGAAATATAGCTTTTTACAGAAGTAGATCTTTTGTGGCTGGAGAAATCATTCAAACTTTCAGGCTTGGGTTTATCACTGCAGCTTTATAGAGATCTGCTTAGAGTTTTTAAAGTCAATTCCACCTCTGATAGGCTGTAGAGTTTTCAGCCAAATCCAAGTTAACCTATGGTTTTTGTAGTTTTTTTCAAAGTGCCCCATCGTTATCCAAGTCATGTCTTGATGTGACACTCTACCCTTAATCTTAGCATAGTCATCAGTAGAATTGCTTTAACAAAACTTGTTGTTCAAATCTGGTGCAGATTACTTTCTTTTCCTAACCCCCAAGATAATTTCCTGTTGGTGTTGATGAAGGACTATCTTGCCGTAGCCACTGGCTTTCAGAAACATTACCAAAGCAGATAGTCCATGGAATCAAACCTGATGTCTGGTAATTATGGGATTGTTTTGCAAGACTCGCTGCATGAGGAGATTGTGGGATCATTGGAAACGTGATTTGTAACATAGAAAGGTCTAATGTCCCAAAGAAGGCTAGTAAAAAAGTAAAATCTCTCCTCCATTTAAAAAGGCAAAAAGACGTTTCATGGTTTAATTAAGTGTTTTAAGTCTGTTGTAATTCAATTGTCAACTGAGGACTTATCTTTTTGTTTAGCGTTTACAATTAATTATATATCTTTTTTCTTCTTGGAAAAAAGAAAGAAAATGATGTAGTACTACTATCTGTGAAAGATCCAGTTTATGTGCACTTAAACTTTATGGGCATTGTTATTTATTCCATAAGTGTTGAAATTTCAGCATATAAGATGTGTCTCATAAATCAACGCTTTGTACATATATGATATTTTATTCAGTAGGTTATTTATATACCATACATAATATATGTTTTATGGTGTTTTGCATATCTGTTTAAAGATAAATTCTTTATATTTGCTCGCAGCAGCATGGTGCTAGGGAAGTTATTGATATGTGATAGAATTTCTCATTCATTGGTGACAGAAGGAAAATCCGGCACTTGAAGTCATGTCAAAAGTATGATGCATCGTAATGACTTCCTATGTCAATTTCCATCGCAATTGACAACATGTAGAAAACAAGAATCCAATTAAGGATAATCTGGAGATAATCTCAAAGCAAAATTAAAAGTTTTGATTAAAGCAAAAGGTAGATAATGTGAAATTAAGAATTATTTTTTCCGGTTTAGCCTCCATTTTGTTTTGTTTCATACTGCTCACAGTATTTATGATAAGATGCAAAATGCTCATCAATTCAAAAAGAAAGTGATCCCTCAGTACTTAAAGGGTAAAATGTTAGAATGGGCTTTAATCATTGGTGAGAGCCATCAATCTGTGTCTGGGCATTTCCTGGGAATCAATTTTGGCTCCCATTAGCTTTCACCATTTTATGCCAGGAAGGGATATTCTGCACTCTTAAAATGAAATCCTAGCATTTTATCCCAGGATTCTATGAACATCTCTGTTTTAGAGGGTAACTTACTTGTTTGACATAGTGCAATCTGAGTTAATGTGATTTACACTATGATAACAAATCCCTACCCTAACATTTGTTAACTCTTCCAGGTAATGGTAAAGCCCATGGATTCATCAACTAAAAGAAAAATTGTAGAAAAGAAAAAAAATAAGACAGTAGTGTAAAAATTAATCTTAATCTGCAGACCTAGAGTTTGATCTTCTATGTGGTAATTCCATCAGTAGATCTCATAACGGCACTACAGAATAAAACAGACAGTTAAAAAAACTGCACGGAAAGTTTGAGATAATGGGGAAAATGAATGGGTTGGATATCTGTGAGAACAAAGATTTTTTGCTAAGATAAATAAATACTTTCATATCATTTCTTGTGAGAGAAAAAAATCACTGCAACATTGATTGCAAAGGTCTTGTATTATGAGATTCTAGTTTTGACAGCATTTTTTACAGCTTTCAAATGATGATATTTTCTACAGATTTCTTGCCTGTCATATTCTGTGACCTTTGACTCTGGAAGTGATTGAAATGAAGTTCCCTGTGGCTGGTTTTCTTCTGATAGATTTGCCTATTGGAGAGTGTTGAGATTAGCCCATAAATCTGAAATAAAATGTAACATCTCCTAGCCTTTGACACAATTTTTCAACTAGACTATGAAGTAAAACTATCTCAACATGGAAAAGGAAATTGAAACCATGATATTAGAAAAACATTTGCTTTGGATTTGTTGAGTCTGTTGTAGGGATTTAGGAGATGAAATGAATAAATTGTTTTCATTGTTGGCATTGTTTTGTATGTAGTTAAGATATTGCGGGCCTGGTGGTGTTTGGTATGCTAATAATGATGGAATCGAGTGTAATAACAGATTCACCAAACACACATTGGATATGTATACTGATGAAAAGGTTGAATGCTATGAAATGTTTTAGGATATTTATTGCTGTTGTATCAATAGAGAGACTTTAGTTGTTGAAATAATAGGGTGGTTTTTGTGCAATAATCTAATTCTTGTCATAACATCAGTACTGTGTTTTAAAAGAGCAACAGAATCATGTTGTGAGAAACTTTTAACAGTGTCCTGAAAAGAGACCCAAAGCTTAGTTAAGCCCCCTACTTTCTCATCCATCAATTATTTTGTAATTTGTCAGAAATATGAAATAACCAAATCCCCTTTCAAGTCATTAAGCTCAGTGGCAACAGTTCCATTTATTTTACATCAGAAAAACTCTGCAGCTAGACTAAGACTAAAGACTAATCTATTGTGCTTTTTCGGGGCATTGTATATGTATGCCATTGACCGAAAAGACATTTTTATTTCAAATTATATCCTAAATGGCCATAAAAGCCAGATATTTATGGAACAAAAAAGAATATCAACCACAAATAATTTATAAAGAGACATTTATTTTCAGCTGCAAAAATGTGAATCTTTCATTTTATATTTTTTCTGTTTTTTTCTCATTTTAGGTCAGCCTTGCATGGGAATTGATGAGCATTTTCTAGAGGTAAGAATATATAACTTTGATTGATTGTTAGGAATATTTTATATTTGAAAAGTCAAAGACATAAATTAGAATAGTTTTGTTTTGTTTGCTATTAACTGGTCCTCTATGTCTGCACAACAAAGCAGTAGGGATTGCCAAGTTTTGATGTTAGATAGTTATATGAATCATTGCCAGATATGAAAAACAGAAAATAAGATTAATCTGAAATCTTGTATGGCTTTTGTCCATGGAATTCAGGCGCTACATCTTTATTCATGATAAAACTGACGCCCCAAATCTTCTTGAAGAAGGGATGGCCACTCAAAATACATGACTGTAATAAGATTTGTATTAAAGCACAAATTGAATAACACATTCATCCCAAAGGCAATCAGATTAGCCAGTAAGATGTTCAATAAGTGATTAATAAAGAAATATGGAAATCTGTAAGCTTTTTAGGCCAAATTAGACTTATGCTGATCAAGTATAGATATTTGAGACACCTTCCAAATGATAGTTTCATTGGTTCTAGCAGCCATCCTCCAGGGAATGGCTTATAAAATTAAATCCACTGGTCTGTCCTTTTGTCTTGGAATTAATATTTGAATTATTAAATTCACCATAATCCTGTTTTAGGCAGAAGAATTTTTAGGCAATAATGCATAAAAACTCCAACTGCTCCTTTAGGGAATCTAGGTTGCTGAAGAAGATTTCTGCTAATGTCTGTCTGGAGATGAGTATATTTGCCGAGTTTCTTGTTTCTATATAAACAAGTCATACCCCGTATTTTGCAGCGCAATTGATTTCAAATGGTTGTTTTTTTATATCAAGAGCTTTTCTATTATAGATCTAACCTTCTGTTGAACCATGGCTTTTCTGTCCATTATTCTCTTTCCCTAAAGACTAATTTTCTAAGCCATATTTTACCATGCTATAGATCGTTTCAATCAGAAAATAATCTGGGAGGAAATTTTGGGACTTTTTTTTCACTGAAGAAGGGCCATTTTATTCCTCTTATTGTTGTCTTCTAATGGGCACTACCAGTCTGCAGCAAATATGTAAGGTCCATTCATTAGCTTATTTTACAAAACATGTAATTTCCCTCCATTAATATCAAAATGATGTTAACAGTCTTTTCCAGGCATATCCCATGTGTTGTCCATGCGTTTGGCATGCAAAAACTTTGTTGTTCTACCTATTGCAATTTTGTGTGAAAATTACTACGTTTTATCTCAAATATTGACATGCTAGACTCAGGTGTTCGCCATGCATTTTTCATGCAAAAACTTAATATCTTAATAGACACTGAAATTTGGTCAGCTACTGCCAGACATGACTCTTGCATTCTCCAGGCATTTGCCAGGTGTCCTTGCATTTTTCAGTGTGCTGCCCAGGCGTTTGCAAGGCAGCTATGCAATTACTTAATCTTTTTCTACATGTAGTCAGGCAAACGTCTTGCATTACTCCAGGCGTGCTCCATGCATCTGGCATGCATTTATTTTGACTAGAAAGTATTTTGTCAATTTGACATGTAGCTTTTAAAACATGAATAATCCTTCGACTTGTTGTGGTGTGCAACACTGTATTTCTTAGAATAATTCCTCATGATCTCATCTTTCTCACTGTTGCGTACAGTAAGTTCTCTTCTCCCTTTTTCGATTTATTTTTGTCTATTTGAAAAGAGAGTATTTTTTTATGAAGGAATGGACTTTTATGTACACTGATTAATATATACCCCAGATTACTGGACTGTGTAGTTTTTTTCGTATAAACAGTATCAAAATATGTACAGTAAGTTTTTGTCTTTGTTGAACATGATCCCTTTGAGCAATGTTATAAAAATTCTTCTTGTGATTACGGCTATTCATTACATTCTAATATATGACTGTATTGATAGTCATCATGCAAACAAAACGTAACAATAGAGCAGAAGAAAAAAAACCAAAGCCCTCCTCTTGAACATATTTTCCCCAAATTTTACATGCTTGAAAGAAAGAAAACAACCCATGTCTGATTGAAGGTCTTCCATCATAGGCATGCCAGGCCTGCCTCATCAGACTTCCACATCAGGAGTTTCTCTAAGGTACAGGCAAGCCACTACCTGATGAATTGGTCTCCTTGAAAAAGCTTTGGTTGTCCAGTGTAATCATGGGGAAGGAACATGCTTTTTTAGATGGCTCGCATGGCAGACATTGCTGGAAAAGTTAAGATGGATGGACTCAACATGAGCCATGCTTGTATTCAACTTGAATACAGTTTTTAGGGATTTCTATTTCATCTGTAAAGCTTGATCTTCATCTTGATTTGAATTGATATACAATGAACCTTACTTTGCAACCATGCACTTCCCTTAAAGGAGACCCCCTGGACCACTGAAGAACTCCAGCCTAATTGATCATAAGTCCTAACCATGCATGTGAGTAAAACCTCCCAATTGAGGTCAGTAACATAGTAAGGCAATGTCAAGCCTATATCTCCAAAGGTGGTCTTAATAGAGAGGTTTAATTGACTGTAATTAATTATCTTCCTCTGGATTGGTTGACCATCATTATGTTGAAATATAGGTGGGGTTAAATGTTGGGGACATACCATACTTATTGACAGCTTAAACAATAATCTAAATGTACAAAGCATCATAAAGTGTAACAAACATTCACATCAGAATTATAGACTTAAGGTAATAGGCGATTGTGTACAGTTTTGCTCTAGAGCACTCATCCACTAAAAGCCTCCCTTAAGATGTTATATTTAAGGAGTCTTTACATAACTTTGGATTGTCATGAGGTAAGATTACGTATGGTCATTGATTAAGCCAAGACTTAACAAGTCTTATTTTTACTCTTGAACACCTGTGATTGAAGCTTTCTTGTTTATTGCCATAATTTAGTTGTGACAGAATGTCAAGAATTTTCCATTTGATAAGACTCAAGTATATTTGTAGGATGATCAAGTGATTATAGCTATCAAAAGTCGTTACATATTGAATGACAGTTACATTGCATGTGTTTTTGAGAAATGTGATGCTGAAGGGGTGCTTGAGTTTATAGCTGTTGATGTTGTTACTACATTGTTTGGGTGTTTTGATTATTATTATTGTATTATACTTACGAAGTTCTTTCAAGTGACAACTGTTGAGCTGGAAGGCCCAGAGTGTATTAAGGCTTGTAGAATTTAGACCAATTAATAGCCTTAATTTGATGATGTTGTGAAAGATTCAAGTTCTGAAACATAAAAGAAAGAATAGACAATGAGACAATTTATGTCATTTTTGACTTTGTAAAGTAGAAAA